>JAKSZP010013572.1:0-78088 GCA_022478985.1 Massospora cicadina | reverse complement strand
CCACCATTACGCCCCTCTTTGACCTTTCAGCTGTACCTGTAAACCATGCAGTTGGCTCCATCACAGCTTTTTGGCCTGTAGTGGGAGCGCTAGTACAATGTAAAAACACTACCCTCTTAATTTCAATTAGTTGTTTTCCTTTGTTAAAAATGCAGATGGTTATGCCCTAGGCTTTCTGGGCCTTCCACTGGGTTCTGTCACACCTTGAGTAGAAACCCACTTTTATTAAATTTATATGTGACCCTGACATAATGGATCTGCCATCAGCAATCTCCGCCCTCCTAGAAAGGTGTTGGTGATGTGACTGCTTATATTCTATCTAAAAACCAATATGTCCTTATCAACATAGTGTTCTCAGTATAGTTTGTGTATTCCTGGTCAAAACCTGTTACAAGACGCCGTTTATGTGAGATTTCACCCAATTCATCTTTAAATAGTGAATTTACATCAAGATTAAATAAGCTGGAAATTTCTCCTGTTCCAACTTATAAGGTAGTTGATCAGGTTCTCAACGCCTTGCTGAACTTAGAACATGATTGCTTCTGGAGTATCCCATTCTCCTTCCCTATCAATTCTCAGCGTAATGTGGTTTTTTAGCTCTGGAAGGTGATTCCTCTAGCTGTTATGTGTGGTACTGTACTCTGCAAACCAAATCATGGAGCTTACTCCCCTGATTACTTTGGTATCCTCAACAATGCATTCTCCAAAGTTGAGACCCGTGTGCCTCTTGCAGCTGTTTACTTTGAGACCTAGGTATCTTATTTGTCATTTCTCACTGAAGTAATTGTGGCCTTAATGCTTTTCTGGGACCTAACAATGGATATTGTCATCTATGCCTTAAGAGAGACATTGGATCCAGTTCCAGAAGGACACCCTTTATAGGAGCCATTACTAGCATCACTAAAGGCTGCGTTCCACTTAGAGCAAGCCATAGCTCAACCCTGCATCAGGAACGTTTATCATCTGTAGCAGCAGTGTAAACACACTATTCCGCTGTATCTTTGTCTACTAGGCCATACCAAGAAAAGGATGTAGCTTGAAGGCTCAGGCCCCTAGTAATACAAACGTTCACCTAACATTTCAGTATTTTTTCACGCGTGATGCTACAAATTCTTGACCTTTTTCTGTCACCATCTTTGACATGAAGAAGAGAAACTTGCATTCCCTACTATTCAGAAATTGGCGGTGACATTAAACCCCATTAACAATTTTATTGGAAGAACAATTGGCAAAGTTATGGCTTTTAGCAAGACATTCAACCCTACCCAAAAATGAAATAATGTGTAAAAGAAGTCCATCAGGATTAATTTAGCATTCTCCTTGACCTCCAATAATTAACATGATCAGGCTTACTTTCTGTTTCCTGTAACCTTTTTATAGGGTGCACAAGGTCATAGTGAATGCAATATTAGATACTGTAATGGCTGGCAATATCATGGAGCTCAGTATACTCAATCCCTTGACATAAAGTTGTATTTAGATCCTATAATTATTGGCGCATTTTATATTCCTATGAAGTGCCGCGCTTTATGTCAGCCTGACAATTCATTATTTAAGCCTTCTACTATTGTAACCAGATATGACAGTTAAGACTTGCTATATCCAGTGAGCATAGGATTCAGATGGTGGCGGCATCAGTGGGTCAACTTAAAATTTGAGCTGTATTTCATGCCATCTTTGTAAAAAAAGGACTCACCAGAATTTTTCTCTGCTCATTAACCCTTTCCAGATGAATTTCCTCAGTTCCATATCAGCTTACGCTCTACCCCCTTCAGACCTGCCTCCTGACTTCCCAGAATAACTAAATCCATTCAAGGACACATTTGATATGGGACTAGCCATGCAGCTTCCTATTTGATTTATGACTTAGGGTTTCGCTTGATAAAAGATTTGGTTAAGGTCTATTGTTTTCTTTATCCATACACAGAGGAAGAAGACAAACCTCTAGGATTATGGTAAATGAGATTTTGGAAAAAAGCTCATCTTTAGAAGTCCTCAATCTTTTACCAGTAGTCTTATCTTAGAGAGGAAGACGGTTCTTTTTAGACTTGTTTTGACCACAGCCACCTTAACAAAATGACCGTTCCAGACACATACCCCTTGCTATCAGAGCAGTCCATTACTCAGGAAATTACTAAGTCGCAGGTTTATCTAAGCTTGGCCTGGTTTAATCCTTCAATTGAAAGAGGGTTAAGAAAGGGAAGGAGTTCTTAAAGACATCTGTACTAAGCGAGGGATCTTCAGATTCAAGAAGATGCTCATTGGGTTTAGAAAAACTCAGAAACCTTCCAGCAACTAATTCAGGACGTCATAATATATCTTTAGTTCTATTGTTGATGTAGGTACATCAACAATAACATGAACCATATATTATCCCACCCAATGAGCAGCATTTGAAGGACTTGAGAGCAGTAATGGCTGCCCTTCTCAAAACAGGGTTTATTGTCAAGCTTTCTATGTGTTTACTTCAACATAAAAATTAAACAATTGAGCAGCCTTAACAAAAATATGGATATGAGTTAACTCCCTGCAAGATAGAAGCAATCCAACTATTACCCACCTCAACCATCCAGAAACAACTTAGAAGCTTTCTTAAATCTGAGTTTTCCTTAAGAAGTTCTTCCTCGCCCTTGCTCCATTGATGGAACCCCTCCACCTATTTACCAGAAAAACGCACCCTTTGAATGAAAAAAATGAATGCAGAAGGAGTATGAGTACTTCAAGGAGATCTTCCTTTTAGCTCCAGTTTTGTGGCATGCAAGCATGTCCATGACACTAATTGAAGCCTGAGACGCATCTTCAGGTGGTGTGATGGCAGTGCTTCTTCAGAATCATGATGTGGTTGAGCATCCCATTGCTTACTTTTCCTATAAAGTTTTTGCCTATAAAGCCCATCATTTATATCATGTAGTTGGCGTCCATATCATGGGCACTGACTCACTGTTAATACCTCTTAAAGGGGCACATAATGAGACTGCATCTGACCACTGGTCTCAAATCTACTACATAAAAATCTCAGAAACCTTTTTATTGTCAAAAATGTATTTATTGGCTTATGAAACTTCAATTTTTTTATTATTAGTTTGCCAAAGGGCCCCTAAATCTCTAGCATTACATCAAAAGTTGTAACCTTTCCATAATCAAAAATTAGATGACCTCTCCAAACCCAAAAATGCTGTTCCCTCTTTGATAATTCTGACGCCAATCCTCTCTCAGTTTCATTTGCCAGCCTGCCACAGATGCGCCACTTGTTGGGATTCTATTTTTATGGATCAATGGTGTAATGCCCAAGAAACCTGACAGTCAATAATTGAAGCAGTCTGAGACTCACGACAAGTATATTGTTTATTTTTGAGGGTGTCAAGCCACGCTTAGGTTCCATAAAATAGAGTATCCATCATATGGTTAGCATGGTGGGAGTGGATTATTTGAAGTCGTATATCAAAAAGAGATATAGAATCAGCGACGTAACTTTATTGTAGTATAATTAGGGGTTTTATATGTTACATATAACAATATAAAACCCATAAGAAAAAGGTTTAATAAAATTACTAGAGGGGAAATCTGGCGGGAGGTTCTTGATCAGATAAAAGCATCTAAATTATAATATCCTCTGCAGCATGTTTTTGATAGGAAGAAAATGTATGTTCAATGTAAAGTCAGATGAGACTTGGTATCTCTTAGGTTGATCATTGGGAAGATTATTGGTTCTTACCCTTTTTAAGTACATCTTATTTACTTCCTTGTGTACCACCTAGTGTAATGGTCGCTAACATATTGATAAAATTCATTTTTAATTTGTCAGGATTTCACATTTGGGGCATATAAGGCTCAAATTGGTTTGATGTAAATTTACTATTATTGAATTGATCTTTACTAACTATTTTATATATATATCAATGTGATTGTCTTCAACCCCTTCTTGGGTTAGGTGTCAATTCTCTCATGGGAGTTGAATGCTTGATATTCTTTCCATAATTTCCAATATTCTGATATCTGACATCACCCCATTCAATAATATTTTCAGGGGGATACCAAAGTAAGAATTGTCTATGTACACGGTTATAAGCTATTCCAGTTTTTAGAGACTTGATTGAGTATTTGTCCCCACATCTGTAGGTTATAGCATATACCCCATCGCAGATGGAATATAGTTTTCCTCCCCTGAGGCCCTAGTCAATTGTAATAGTACAATATTATTTCTGAATAATTGAACACAGGTGAAGGTTGGCGAGATGCTTTATTTGCTTAGCCTTCTCTTATAAAACGCTCTGGATAGACAGGTCATTACCTCTGATTAAAATTGTATTATCATGTGGGCTAATCTTCTTAGAGCTTTTCAGGCTCTTCAGTATTATTACTAGTAACTTCACGAGCTGATAGAGCCTGGATTGCAGGTTCTCTTCTGTATAAGGCCTCTAGGGGTAACGTTTGACGATTAAATAGAAACTAACCATATAAGCCATCAACGCACTAGTAATATATCAACCAAGTTTAATGAATCTGTAGTAGCAATCTTTTGTAATATTAAATTACTGTTTTATTTGCTCTCTACATTATCATTAGTTTATGGTTTCTAGGGTGCTAATATAATTGTTGATTTCCCAAGCTCGTAGCTAAGATTCCTACACCATTAAAGTAAAGTTCTTCCCATAATTGCATAGCAGGACTTGTGGGCAACCATGCTTAGTAAATATATTTTGATATAAAAAGTTAGCGGTACCCTTGGAAGCCTATACAGGAATGATGATCAATTCAGCCCACTTTGTGAAGTTATTGATTCAACAACGATGTATTGAATTTTCCTGTGGATCAGGGAAGTGGACTGTAAAAATTTTACTTAAGTTGGGTTATTATTGGCAACAACCCTAGCAACCTTTTTACTGCACAGGTTCACTTTCCTCATGCAATTCATTGTGTTGTATAGAATGAATTAATAATTTATAATAGTATGGAGATTATTATCCATAGTTGAGTATGAATTATATTTCAGCCCAACGCTTGGCCAGTATTCCTGATTAAGTACTGTAATGTCGTATTGTAAGATATGTTTCCTGGCTCTTGTCCACCTGATCTTCGCTGAGATACCCCGGTGACAGTCTCTTCGGTCCAACACACAGTCAGCAGCTATCCTCAATTGTGGCTCTTTCTTCTCTAGATCCCCGCTCAGATCTTTACTCTTTTCTCTAAGATTCTTCCGTTTTGCACTCAGCAATATTATCTTTGAGAAAGAACAGCACAATGGAAGCTGATGATAGTTTAACTATCTACTGAATGGATAACTTAGAACTAAATAAATCTTAACATCTGTTATTATCTCCTATATTATCTATTTTTCTAATATAGTGAACCCTAGGGAATAAATAGTGGGAAATTCAGATGTCTAACCCTTTGTTGGCACCTCTTCAATGAAATGGCGGCCATTGCCATTGAATCACCCATCCTCGTATCAGCAGTAATGGTCTTTACTATCCTATCTAGGATTCCGTCAATGGACATCCTCAAGACCTAAAATTGAAAGAGTCAGAAAAGTGTCCCTAACTTTTCCTCTTGATACAAGTGAACCAACCATATTTGGCTAGCGACCTGCCTAGGTAATGGGACTTATTACCCTTTAAGGAAGTTCACGCACCAACTGATCAATTCGCTAGTTGCAGATGGCATCACTCGCCTTGCAACTTGCTATTCATTCCCAATCAGTCAGTGATGAAACCTGACTGATCCAAATCAGTATAATTGATAGTTAATCACTAGCAGATGCCCCTAAATCGTCAGCAACTCCAGCCGATGAGATCTTAAGTATTTGTCTGGATCAATCCCCAATGGATACAACTAGGCGAATATCCCAAAATCCTTCAAACATAGTTACTCCAAAACTTGAGCAACCAATTTTCTGATTCACTTCGCCTTAGGGAATTATCCCCTAGCGATTCCAGGTGATCTAGCAGGCTGGGAATATGGACAAAATCCCAACATGGACCTATGACGTCTAAACTGATGGTAAGAAATGGCTGCTGAGGGGTCATTGGCTAGTACTTGTAATTGGCCTTTTGCAACATTGTTCTTTTACAATTTTTGCAGGTGTCTATGAAGTTCACTATAGAGTCCAGTATCCCTTTCCAACATAATCAATCCATAATCCATTTCTAGTTTATCTGGATTCACCAAGTTATAAGGTATTGTGGTCTTCCATTATAACTGGTATCAGTTCTGAAGGTTGAAAGTAAGGTAACTAGTCAGTTCAAACTTTCTTGTATAATAATCTAGTGAGAACTTTAGTTTTTTAAGCGTGTCATTTCAACATCTTTTTTACTAATTCATCTTTGTTGTAAGAGTCTAGTTTTATGAGTAGGTAATGTAACTGTTCCGTTTTGCTTTTGTCTAAATGTAATAGAGGCAAACTTGGTCAATCTGTCTACAATCATGTTTTTTTTTTTCAGATCAAAGGATGATGTTCATGTTGTAGTGCTAAAGTTTAAGAGCCCGCTGGAATAATATTCCTGTCATATCCTTAATATTTTGCATTCACTTTAGAGAAGAGTGGCTTGTAACAACTTTAAAGTTTGTACCATGAAAGAAGGGATGGAAAGATTTCATTGCAAAGAGAACATCCAAGTACTCTTTCTATATGACTCTGTAACTTTTCTCAGCTTTTGATAGCGTTTGCTATAATAGGCCACAGGTTGCTCAATGCCTTCTTCATCCAGCTACAAAAGAATGGCTCTTATGGCTAAGTCAGAGCGTCTGTTAAAGAATTAATTTATAGCACAAGTGGTGCCCAACCCAAAAGGGAGAATCGCCACGCATCTTTATTTGCAAATGGGCCAAACAAAGGGATTATCATAAATTAAAAAAATTCTAATATAGCCCCTAGGTTATCAGCCCAGCAAGCCATATCAGATGGCGAGGAAGCTTTGGGGAAACTTTTGTCCGGCGCCATTTTATCTGGCAGACCATGGCGGACAACATTGGGGTAGGGCATCAGTGACATGAGGCATAAGGAGTTGTAGTTGTGGGTATTCTTCATTAATGAGTCTGGAGGTGTCCATCGCCTCAACGTATTGAGCCAGTTGATGCTCAGCAAAAGTGATGAGAGCTGGCACACAGGTAAATGACATGATGCGCTGTTGGGTTTGGGGATAGTTGGGTTCAAAAAGATAGGTTTTCATTGCATCAATATAAGCATGGCTCACACCGAAAGCAAGCTCCTCAATTTCATATTTAGCATCCTCATCAAAATTGGAAGGGAATTTTGGGATGAGAATACCCTCAACTAGGGGTTACATCAACCCATGGTGATGCTGGCGGAGGAGGGTGTTGGCAGGGGCTGTAAATAGGATTAATGGCTTCCTATAGTATGAATATTGTACTATTGGTCATCTCTGAAACAAATCCTTCACAGTCTCAAATACAGTTCTTTGCTCAACTCCCCCATACAATAGGGTATATCTGGAAAGCAAAATGACAAGACATTCAGCGAGTTGAGCAAAATCAGGTTTAAAATTAATGATAGTATTCCATAATTCCCAAGAATTACTGTATATCTCAAATGCTCTTTGGCACAGGCATCTTAAAGATTGCTTTAACCTTATTGTATAATGGTTACATTCCTTCCCATAATATGGCATATCCTGACAACTTTAATCCTGTTGGAAAAAGGTACTCTTTTTAGGCTTTAGATAGATATGATTTTCTCTTATTCTATGAAAACTGACTTAAGGTAGTCCAGATGATTGTAAAAGTTTTTGAGAACACTATGATGTTAATTAGATATATGAAACACAGCTAAATTTTAGTTTTTGCATGCTGTGATCATTGTCCTTTGTGACAAGCCGGGAGCTTGCATAATTCCTGAGGATGCTGGGTAGGTTGAATTGATCCTTCCATGAAGATCAACGCTCATTTTTACTGGTATTCTGACGATAAATCAATATTCCAGTAACCCCTGTTGAGGTCCATTGCGGAGAAGTAATTCAAGCTGTTGATCCAGGCCAGAGCATTGTCAATTTGTGGAATCAGATAGCTGTCCTTGTTTGTGAGGTTACTTAGCTTCCTTTAATCCATCTCTATTCTGTGACCACCAATTTTCTACTTTATGAGTAACAGAGGGGGCGACTATGGACTCTGGGAGGGCACAAGTAAGCCATGATCCAATAGTTACTTGAGCTTGGTATTCATGTGTTGCTCCTCTATCTTTGACTTACTATATGGCTTTGATCATATTGGGGTTAAATTTCCTATTTTGATACTATGTGTCCAGTCTTTCATGTGACCATAGTTGACATCTGACGTGGAGAACATATTTTAATAATCTTCAGGTGGCTGGTGCACTTTCTTAAGTTCGTCCTGATTTAACTTATCAGTTATTTGGACATGAGGAATGGCGCAGATTATTTTTAGTGGTATTTTGGCCAAAATCACACTGAGCATCATTAATAGTACATTATCAATTTCAACAATGGGAAGTAATTGACATTTCTTAATTTCCTGATGCTGCTTGACTAAGAAATCTTCGTTAGTCAAATTCTGAGTAGCAGCTTAGTAGTCTTGATCTAGGTTGATAACTCCAGGTAAAACTCTTAATTCATATTAGTTGTCCCATTGGTACTAAAATTTTAGCAAGTAGTTTGAGTATTCTCAGGTTATGTTGGTAGAAGCCACTCTTTGTTCTCCAGGTTTTATTTTTTACCTCCATGATAACATAGAATGGTATGCCTTCTTCTTCTTCTACTGAGTCAGAAATCCTTTTTTCTTCCAGAGTTAGAGTATTGTAAAGGCAAAGCGGAAGCAGGGTACTTAAGCAGACAAAAAGATTCCTTCATGCTGGATTCTTTATCCTCCAGTGCTAGGGGGACTTATAATTGAAGAGGGATAAAAAAGTTCTTTCAGATTGATGACTCCTTCCTTTTCAATCATAAACTTTGTTTCAATAAGTATAAAATATTGGCTGTATCCAAGACAGCTTCAGGATCTTATAAATACTAATTTGCCAACTCAGATTTTCTGAGATAATATGCATATATTGCCTTAGTATTGTTTGGACCAGATGTGAAATATTTTTATATTAGAGGTCAGGTTGATCTTGATCTTTTTGATTAGATATGATGAAACAACGTTAATTGAGATCTTATGTCCAAAATAGCTATCATTTGGATTTATAAATTACCACTTCAATTTTGTGGTAATTGTTCCTTTAAACTAAGGTGGGAGGGTTAATATCCCTTTAAGGCATAACGTTGCATTGAGATTTTGGGCAGTCTCAGGATATTTCTTCATGATCTCTATTAGACTAGGAACACTCAAGATATGTTGGACCAACAGGGCTAGTATTGTTCAGCATTTCTGGCTGTATCAATTATTATGGACAAATAATAGCCTGACTGGGGTAAGCGTCTTCCAGAACCTGGGCGTTGTCAATATTTTTGGTGTTCAAGTGATCCAGAATTGCGAGCTCAGTGAATGTAACCAAAATATAATACCATGTTTCCTCTTAACTCCCTTCAGAGCTTAAGCTAGAATCAAAGTCCAATACATGTAAGATAAATGATCAGCCATGTCGTGCTATCAAGTACTTTAGGTCAGTTAGCTTTAGAGGTACCTGACCCTAAGCCAACTGCCCTTTTCCTTTCTCAGCAAGAGCAGGGTTCTTTTTAAACACATATTTTTGTTGTAATTGTTCTTCTTGAAAAATTACACTTGGGCTTTTTCTCCTTCTTAGGTTTTGCTTCCACTATGGTATCTTATGGATTTTGTGAAAGTCTTTTTGGGAGGTCTCAGGATTGTGTATATATACCACATCACCAAGAGCTTCCTTGATGTCTAAGACAGAATTAAAGCTTTGTTTGACAGACGTAATGCGCATGGATAGGTTAGTTTCCTATGAAACCCAGAAACAACGGCAGCTATGGCATTTTCAATGTAAGCATCTTTGAGGTCATCATCATTTGAGCCTTGATATAGATTCAACCCACAAACTTGGCCAGGGATTCATTTAAAAATAGCGCAATACTCATAGGGCCTGTTTATTAATACTCAAGCCTTGCTTGTACCAAATTCTTTGATATGTACTTCCTTCAATAAATTCCAAATGCGCAAGTCCATATAAGATACAATAACTATTTAGTCAAATGGCTTAAACAAGAATAAAATATGCCTAACCTTTTTGATGATCAGTCACACCTTCCATCACAGCTTCATAGACTAAAAGAAAATATGTAACACTGCCTTTGGAAATTGTAAACTTGCCCTTAAAATAGTTTTAAAGGTTGTGGCTTTTAATACAGTGACAATGTGTGTTCTGGGAAACTCAGATTCAGTAACTTTGGTACAAGTATCACTCTGCTAACTTGATGAGAAAGTTGACATACTTGATCCTGTAAAGGTTTGAAATGTTGCTCCATTTACCCCAGAGTAAGGCTTGGTGTGGCATCAAGCAGATAATTCTTCTTTCAAGGACGACCTTATCATTCTCCAAATTCTTAACGATGAATTCCAGATAATGAATCATCTGAATAGCAGATGAGCAGTAAGTTCACAATAGTTTTTCATCCTCTATTATTACAATGCGTTAATTATGTCTTCCTCCATCTCATTGAATTCTGTGCTCTGAGAAGGCTTGTCAGTATTGGATTTCAGCTCTTCTATTAGAGTTTCCAGCGTTATCAGCTTCATTGAGGCAATGGTAGACTTGATTAGTGTCTTCTTGACTAGGCGATTTGTCTCTCACATTTTCTCCAATTTGTTGAGTTGCTTGGTAATGAAATGGGTAGAAACATGAGTCGCAGGGGATGCCAGATCAGCTCAACATGAGCTACTTGGGAATATTGTCTATAAAATACAGATTAAGTCTTGAAGGTTCAATGTGCCTCTATCTCATCAATTGATTGTAAGGCTTGCTTTATCTTTTACTCAAGGAGCTCAATCTGTTCTTCCTCATTATGATGGCTAACAGAAGCTTAGGTCGCCATTTCACAAGGGCTTTAAAGTCTTGTCTGAAGAGCTCTTGAGCGAAGGCGTCAAGTATTTGTTTAATATTCTAGTTTAAATTCATATGTACTTTTCGAGAAATTTTATAGCTTCCTCCACATACTTGATAACACCAGAATCAAAAGTCTTCATTTGGTTATGGAGTTGTATAATGTAGGTAATTTAGAAATGTGTAAGTTGATGGATATCTTCTATTCATTGAGATGCTAAACTATAATTACCTGTTTGTAGGCCATCTGTAAGTCCCTTTAAGTATTGATATAAAGGTGGATTTCCTCGTTAGAGACTCCTAATAGGTGTATTATATGATAAATCACTGGGTGTACAAATTGCTGAGCTAGCGAGATAGTTTGCATTTTAACTGTATGTTTCTGGGGAAAAATATGAATTATATAGCTTTATGAGGGTCCTGTCCAAAGCTGATGCCCTTTCATGGCTGGCTCTTCCCTCCTGTGTTAATGTCTTCAATAATTAAGCCCAACCTCTTCATTGAAAATTCATGTTAAACAACGATATTTGTGAATCTCTATAGAATTTTTTGAACTTCTTAATATGTGACAATGAGTGGATTTCCCATTTGATCAACTTTTTAATTACTATTGTGTACACAGTGGGTAAAACTATTAATCAGGTTATCTTCCATGTTGTGATCAATTAGGTGCAGGTATTGTTAAGAGTTGGCTGAGCCCCTAAAGTGAGCATTAGCATGTTGGGCTTCCATTTTTGTAACTCAATGGTGCTATGCCCAAGAAGCCAGACTGTCAATACTTAAAAGCAGTCTAAGACTCACGACAAGTATATTGTTTATTTTTGAGGGTTTCAAGCCACGCTTAGGTTCCATAAAATAGAATATCCATCATTTGGTAATCATGGTGAGAGTGGATTTTTTTGAAGTCATATATCAAAAAGAGATATAAAATCAACGACAACTTTATTGTAGTATAATCAGGGGTTTTATATGCTACATATGACAATATAAAACCCATAAGGAAAAGATTAATAAAAAATGAAGGGAAATGTGGATGAGAAGCTCTTAATCAGGCAATTGCATCTAGTTTATAATATTCACTGTAGCATATTTTGATAGGGAGAAAATGCATGTTGAATGTACCAAGCTAAATGAGACTTATTATCACTTAGGTTGATATTAGCAGATTCTTGATTCTTACCCTTTTTGGGTACATCTTACTTACTTCCTTTTGTACCACCTAGTGTAATGGTCGCCTGTCATATTATTAATCCTTCATTTTAATTCTCTAGGATTTCATTTTGGGGAATATAAGCTCAAATTGGTCTGATGGAATTTTCTTACTAAATTGAGCCTTACTATCAACTTTTCCATGTAATTAGTTGATGTGTTTTCTTTAATTCCCTTCTTGGTCCTAGGCATTGATTCTCTTGTGGGAGTCATATGCTCAATTTTCTTTTCAACATTATTAATATCCTAATATCCAACACCCATGCTTGATCAAGTTCTTGCCACCTAGCTAACCTCCACGAAGGGGATCAGAGAATATGAGGATCTGTAGCACATGTCCCAGATACTCACTCAATATGCCTTAGAGGATAGGTTAGTTTATATAGAGATTTGGTTTTGGTCTCACCCTCCCTCTATGACCAGGTGATTCAAGAGTACCAAGACCCTCATACATTGGGTCACCCTGGGTCTAATAAAAATAATAAATTTATTGAAAGATTATACAACTGGCTAGTTTTTCTAAGGAGATTCCATCCCAGATCTCCCGCTGTGTAGTGTGTTCCCAATCCAAATTAGAAAAACCTGTGAAAAGCCTCATGCATCTATTGCACAAAAATGAGGGCCCCCTAACTCAGTATTTGTTAATTTTACCATAGAGCTTTCTCCCACAAGTGTTATAATCCAATTATATTGGTCATTGGTTGTTTTACCAAGTTCACAACTTTATTCTTTTTACTAACTGGTCACTTCTGAGAACACTTCAGCACTGTGCATGACAGTTATTCTTTATGTTTGGTCTTCAAAGATACAGTAAGCATCTGTGGACCCCAACTTACCGCCCAATACTGGGATGCTCTTCTTATACTTCTACAGATCAAACCCTGTCAGTTAACCGTTTTTCACCCATATTGGATGGTCAAACTGAGAGGGTGACTTAAATCTGGATCAGTATTTCACAGTTAAGCCTCATCAAGCAATAAAGTGGCATTAGACTTCTCCCTATAGAACTTTGCTTACAATGACTCCCCATTCCTCCACTAGCTTCTCCACTTATGAGGCCAACTTAGTATATAATTATCTAATTAAAATTGTCGCCAGCTTCAATTTACAATTCCAGGAGCAGAATATTGCCTGAACCGCCTACAAAAACCCCAAAATCATTTATGGGATCACCTGTTTATAGCATTATAAGAATAAGAAGTTCGTGGATCAAAAGCGCCACCATGCTCATGAATATAAGGGAGGATCCCTTGTCATGTTGGACACCCGTCACTTGGACAAGATTTTTCTTTTAGAAATCTAGCGTTAAAATTCTCTGCCCTTACAAAGTTTTGAAGAATTTAAAATATATTTTAAAGGACTAAGCTCCTCTCTTATTAGAAAAAACGACGCATTTCATGTGTCCCAGTTATCTTTTCTAAAAAGCCCCATTCCTACATCTCCTGAACGTATTATGGTAGAAGATGCCCAAGATGATAAAGTAGAGGCCATTTTGGCCTCCTGGAAGTCATTACGCTCCATCCAGTATCTGGTAGTCTGGAAAAGGCTACCCCTCTTATGAGAAGAGCTGTGTGAGCGCCAAAGACTGCATTACCTGCAAGAAGCTCATTATAGAGTTCCACTGATATAATAGAGATGCGCCCATCCACAAAGAGTACAGTGTCCATGCTTGAAATCAAACAATCTGAGAAGCAAAAATTTACGCCTTGGCCTAATTTACAGATGAGGGGATGTACCATAACCAAAAGGAAAGGGTAATGTTAGTATGGAGAGTTAACACCTTCAGACAGAGAAAAACCTATAACTATTCAGGACGAATAAGGTACCCAAACCTCAAGTCCAATTTTACCAAAAAAGGTTCAAGATCATGTGGTGGATGAGCTCTGGGTCACAGCTTTCCCAATTTAGGGATGAGACTTAGTTGCTTTTACTTCCAACTCAATTCTACTAAATAAGATTGATAACCTTGTAGAAGAGATATTTAGGGCTAAAATATACTCTCTATTTATTTTCCCAAATACCTACAGTGCCTTTCTATTCCCCGTCTGCACCTAAAACAGGTGATACTAGGAATAATAGCTCTAAATTGGGGGGTTTACTCAAAAAAGTCACATATCAAATCATTAAATCAAACTAGGAAAATTCAAATTAGTTCCAGGTACCTAAACGCCTCAAAAATACCTACTGAGGTTTTAAGTTGCCTCTAGAATCTGAGAAATCCATCAATCCTGAAAGTCAGTCTTTGATGTCCCAAATACACCATGATGCATCACTCATTCAATTTAGTAAATTGTGTTATATTGGTTTACAAAACAAAAAAACAAGCCCCTGGAAAGAATTTAGGAGCTTAGTAAGATCTGTTTAATGAGCAATCATTGCTCATACATATGTTTGCTTCTGCTCTATACTCATATCCCAGCCATATAGTATATATGACGCTTGGCCTCAGTAGGTCAGTTGCAAATATTATTCTTACCTTAGAATTTTTTTAATATAAATATTTTAAAATATAGTAATTCCAAGTTGTTCTCTGCAGATACCACCGTCCTCCTACTATATTTCCAGTTTCAACAAAAACCTGGGTAATGAATGCTATACTGACAACACTGGCTACCTTATTGCTGTGAGAAATTTGCTCAATTGATCTGGCAACACACTGCTATGACAATGATGATGAACTCATATTTAGATAAAAATCTGCAAATTGATTGTTTATTTAAACCATGCCCATCTTTGATCCGCTTCTGATGATCATCTTCAAATCCCCAAAGAGCATTCTCCATTTCACCCCCTCCTAGACCTTGCATCTGTACCTTTAAACTATACAGTTGGCCCCAATAAAATTCATCTGAAATGTAGTGGGAGCACAGGGTGTTATATTAAGTCACTATCTTTTAAAAATTAAAAAGATTATTTCTATCTATATTATTATGCAGATGACCACACCCCTAGCTTTCTAGGCTTCCCACTGTGTTCTGTCACACCCTAATTGTAATCCCAGTCTTCTTACACTTAGATGTATCCCTGAAAGAATTGCGTTAGCTGATATACTGAATCATATTAAAGCTTCTGGGAGATGGGACCCCTAGAAAAATTCAGTTAAATTATGGTTTATAATTGCAATTTTTAAATGTAGATTTTTACTAGGTTCTCATTATCTGATATACTGTCTACTATCTGGGTGAGCTTAGAAGCTTGATCCAATTAAAATGTTCTGAAGTGTAGTTATTTTGAGAGCTGGCTAATTTTAGGAATAATTACTAAATGTAAACTTTCAGCTATGTGGCTCGCTTTAGCTCTCCAGTCTACTGCACAGGTTTTTGATATGTGCGTTGTATAAGTTTTTAATAATAAAATGTTGAGTTGGCAATATTATGAAGACTATCACCCTAGTTGAGTTTCTCACTGCCAACTTGATTATAATGTCCAACACTAGGCTGGTGCTTGCCCTTCTAATCCTTGGTCTATCTTCTGGATGCAATGAAATTTCTCCCTTTGACTCCTCTTTCTGATAGAGCTTAACCTATTATTAGGTTAAGAGGTTCACTTTTCTCTTAACGCAGATTCCACAGAAATCTCAATAGCAATAAAATAGAAAAAGGATATCCTATCCTTAAACTCTAGTCTCAAGAGTGAATATACAATAAATGTATGACAATCTAAATTATTATAAATAACTAAGTTTCTATGAATCTGCTTTATTTAAATAAAATAAAAAGGAATTATAGGATAATCTGCGCCCAACTCTTCTGTTAGCACCCTGATTGGGAATGGCAGCCATCTCCAATGAATTAACCCTCTAAAGTCGCACCCAACAATGCTTTTCCTCATTGGTCTAGTAGGATTTTGCCGCTGAATAGAAATGTTTCCTCTTATGGTTTGTACCAAAGAACGTGTCCCAACGCCCTTACTCAACCCCAGCTTGTCAACCTTATTAGGTTAGCAACCTGCTCAGGTATTGAACCTTTACACATAAACAGCAGGTCATTTACTTAAAAGGTTAACTTGCAAGTTGCTATCAGAGGTGTCATCAACTGCCCTAGCAACTAATAAATCCCTCAGTTAATTAGTGACAAACTTTGATCAATTTTTACAAAATAAATAAATTACCAGAAAATAAAATCAATAACAAAATTGCTTGTTTATTATCAAAAATCGTCCCTAACAAAACATTTGTAAACTGGCGGGATCAAAACCTGGCGGACTAGTTAATATTTGTTAGGATATTTCTCTAAACAATAGTTATCATATGCTAAAATAACTCTTACATCCACTAGAGGGCCTTTTCCCCTAGCAGCTAAGCAGATATATTATAATCAATTAAGCAGGAATAGGGGGCATATTAAAATTTCCAACACATCCCCTCACTTGACCAGATTATCCAGCAATGATGTATTTTGGAGGCTGACGCCGCTTTGCTTCTGGCCTAAGTTGCTAGCATAATTTAAATTTCTCATAGTCCATCTCCTTTTTCCATACTTGAGGCATCTCTGTGTAGTCCTTATTCTTAGTGAGTTTCCTTTTTGTGTCCTTCTCACTGCTGCCTCCATAAAGTGCAGTTCTATAGCCCCATGCTATACCAAACTATTTCAGTTGTTTTTGCCATTAATATTTTGGAAAGCCTGTTTTACCCCAGATTGGGATAACTATGAAACCTCATTGTTTAAAGGATCTTCTTGGATGGCTTCTCTGATACCTTGTTTCCTGTGCTCCCTCAGGCTGGGCATTCCATTTTTTATCAGAGAAGATATTCTTATACTCCCTCTTCCTCAAAACTCCTTATGGTAGATCCAGTTTCACCCAGGATGATCCTAAAAAGTGATATAAGGCAACACCACCAGATGATTTTGATTGTGCAAAATAAAAATCATATAATTCAATATAAATTTTTACATTCTCTATTCTTTATCTACGTTTTTATCTTATATCATTTTTTATATTTATTTGCTAATGGTACTCAATCCATTAGTAGGTTAGAGATCCATATTTTTTACTGCTACTTTGGTTCAGTGGTCCATTTTAAACTTAACCAGCGAGTATGGTTCAGGGGTCTCTTTTTAAGACTTAACCAATACACTTGAACTTAACTATCATTAGTAGGTTTAGCGGTCTCGCAGAAACATCACAATTATTTTCCCCTAAATCCAATACTTTAGATACTTTTTATGGACCTATTCACTATATGATCATCCGCAAGGTTCTTTATCATATAGGCATCTGTTTTCAACTTGGCGATAATCTTTAATGGACCAAACAATAGAGTTTTCAACTTATTTCTTCTTCCAAATTCATGGGTATCACAATAAGCTACACTATCCCCACATGGTATTTTTGTAGCGCTGATCAGTTCTTGTTATCCATATTCTTTGCTTAAATTCTTCTCTCTTAATGTGACATTGAACACCTGTGATTGCAGTTCATTCATTAAAATTACCAGTCAGGTTAAGTACTGCTCTGCAATCATCCACAAAGCTTGTTTCATGGCAGAATCCAAATCAGCGGTAGTGCAGCCCATCATACATATATATGAGTTTGAATGGAGTTTTCCCTGTCACCGTATGATAAATAATATTAAATACAAAGGTAACTGAACTTAGATAAGATCCTTAAGCGGAAGTTTTTGCCACTAACAATTTTTGCAGAATTGCAGCTAGGGTTCTGTTGACTCTTTCTACCATTCGTTTCTGGCCGTTAGGGTACAGACACCACTCCTCAGATTCCTATTAGTTGGTTCTGTTATTGCTTAATAATATATGCAGCATCCATGCTGGTACGCTACTTGGTACAGTATGTGTATTGCCGTTCTTGTAGCATCTACTCTGCTCAAAAGCTTAATCTCAACCCATCTATTTAGATGGTCTATTGTGACTAAGATGTACTTTAATCCTAATACTAACACTCAAGGGTCCCACAATATCTATTGACACCATGTGACAAGCAAATCTGTGGCGTACTAGATGGTATCCTGTCACATTCTTTTTCAGCTTGTGGAGTTGATATCCACGCAACAAGACAAATAATCTGTGACTTCATAGTTATCAATTCCAAGTTATAATACTGGTGTATATGGTCCATGATTTATCTTATGCTACCATGCCCAATGACGTTGTGTTTGTCTTGAATGATCTCCACTAATTATGACGGTTTAGAGAATTTATACCATTTTCCATCAATTGACTTGTATAGCTGGCCGTTCTTCATTTTAGTATTTTCAATTGCTTTCATCACTATGCTGTGTATCTCCTGAGTTCAACCCCAATATTCACTTCAATCATTCACGGGAATAATTCATCAGCTTGATGATACTTAATTTTTGTGGCGGGTAACCTCAATAAGCCATCAGCATTCTGATGTAATGCTCCTGCTTGGTGTATGATTTCAAACCGTAAACTTGAATTTTTAAAGCCCATTGAGCCAGCTGCCCCTATGGTTTTTAACATTGTGTAATCAGCATAGATACAAATGGTTGAGAGCAACTTTGAAATGTGTCACATGTATATAGACTTAAAAATTATTTACAATCATAAATCACATCAAGGCACCCACGCTCTGTCACAGTGGAAATCTTTTTCACTGGCGTCAATGTTCTGCTTACATACGCCACCAAATGCGCTTTCTTCTAGTCATCTGCTTGACTTAATATGGTGCCAATTGCCATTATTAGGCATCAATCTGAATAATAAATTTCAATTAAATCTGAATATTCCAGGACAGGACTAGTCATCAAAGTTTTTTGTAGCTCACTGAACAATTCTTAAGCCTTCTCATTCCAAACGAATCCTTTTTTGGATCCTCTAACAGGTGGATTAATGGCTTAACAAAACCCAATGAAATCCTTAAAATTGACGATAGTTGCTGACTATCCCAAGAATAATACTATTATGCTTCAAAAAGGCTTTTGGTTTAATATCCAATCAGTGACCAATATCTTCTGAAGCTGTAGGTGCAGTTGCAATATATTGGAGTTTATCTCAAATCCAAATTGCTCAAGCATTCTTTTAAAAGAAATATTATTTTCAGCATGCTCTTTGAATTTACTGTTGCTAGGCTCTTGAACACTTCCTTTAAAGTTCCAGGTGATTGGTGAATGTCCTGCTGAATACATTGATGTTTTCTAGTATACCAAAATGAAAGACAACTTTAAATTACTTAGGATATAGTCCATTTCCCTCTGGAACGTTGCTGGCGCATTGCACAATCCTTGGGGCATTACAATCCACTAGTATAATCTTTGTGTAGTGATTATTGCACAATTCTTATGAGCTTTTAGCAAATCTATCCTTCAATATCCCTAGATTAAATCCATCACTAAAAAATACTTGGCTTCCAGTAGGCGATCAAACGTGCCATCAATCCCTAGCAGTGAATACAAATCCTTCTAAGTAATTTTTCAATTGGTGGTAATCAATCATCGCGTGATATTATCCATCCTCATTCTTCACAATAATGATTGTACTTTCCCATGAATTCAACGATGTTATAAGGAACTCATGCTAACCAGTTTATTGATTTCTTCACTGATTACTGCTTCAGAAGCCTTAGAGTGGTGTATATGTTGTAGTTTTATTGGCAATACCCTTTGTTGACCTTATGGTCACATTTTTAGCACATCTGAGGTCGTGGTCATCCTAGGCAAATAGCACCCAATATTTTTTGAATATTTGGAGCTCTTCTTAGTGCTGTCACTATGATAAATTATCCAGTTGTTAACAATCAAACAGTAAATTCATGCTTTTGGCAACTTCTGCCAGTAATCCTATACTTTGTTAACATTCCAAAGTCAAAAATTCCTTGTTTCTGCCATCACAAATAAATGCATAAATGCGATGACTTGTGTTGGGATTTGAGATAAATTTCATATCAAATTCCTGTCTTCCAAATCAGGCCATGACAAATCAGTCGTCACACCTACCTGAGCTAAATCTATTTCAGGATCATCCTCACCTATCTCTGAGTCACGTGGGGCGGCATCTCCACCCATTCAGTCAGGTGAGCGATGCTATCCATTAAGGACGCCCATTAGGAGGCCATTCCAGAAGATCAGTAAAGATTCTGACCAATGAGGCCCTGATGATCCTGAAGGCACTGAGTCCCAATGCACCCTATAAATATTGAAGCTTTTAGTTTAATAAAATATTCGGTATTCTAACCCATTTTTCCCATTTCTTCCTTGGCACTCTTTCCAATTTTTCCAGCTTCAAGCCACCACAAACCCCAGCACCAGTCCAAAGAACTGTAGCACCAACAGAAGTGGTGCTCACTACAGGGGGCTCTGAGCTTACCTAAGTGAAAACGTCTATCACAAAAAATGGAAACCAATAGCAGCCCTGACGACCAAACAACTGGTCAATTGAGGAGCATTACATGATGGGTTAGTACCTCACGGTATGCAACGCTGCCTTCACAGCTGGAAAGGCTAGAATTTCGCGCTGCTTTTCAGCTCTCACTGCCCTCCCTAGATGGGGGCCAATACCAGCCCCAGTATGAGCATACCAATGATGTCATTCAACAATTAATAAATGGCATCTACTCTGAGGGCGCCCACTCCAGCTGCTCCTGCGCCTCCTCCGTACCTTCCATGATGTGGGACCTCTACGCCTCAGCCATATTGCCATCTGGGGAGCTTACCCTGGGGCCTGACCACTACCTTCATAACTTTGTCCACCCCGCTATCCATCACCTCCTCCAGTTAGTCAGATTACACCATCAGAATGTCTCCCAGCAACTAGGGCTCACCCAGAATTTACATTCCTACATTATTGACTTTTATGATGCCGCCTCCTCCTTCATGCATGACAATTTTATAGTTATTCTTTATAACCAGCAATTTGTATATGAGATCCGCGATCAGATTGTAGTACTGAATAGCAGAATCCCTGGCTACCTTGAGGAGCAATTTTGCCAAAATGCCCAGATATTTGCAGCAACATGGACCCAGCATCTACAACAAGTCAAAGAACTGGAACGATCCCTACAGCAGCATTACTGAGAGCTGGCCTCTAATGATTACCCCCCACGGGTGCTGGGCCAGAAGGTCCTGAGGGGCATCAAGGGCCAGCTGGACCCAAGGGACCATGTGGGCCTCAAGGGCCTCTGGGCCCCCCAACCTCAGGTGAACTCGAAGACCCCTGGTGAAGGGATATAATGACTGCCCTGGCTGCCTTACAGGATCAAATCCAAAAGGTGGCATTGGGGTACAAGCTCCAATTGGATGGTGTCCCCCTCGACCCCATGGTCTCCATTGAAGCGTTGTTGGATGAGATGAGTAACCTCAACACCTTCACAAAGCTTACCAACGCTCTTATCTCCCAGCTTGAGACAATTTGTCATGGGCTCGAAACCCAGTTGACCACCATCAAAAACCAGCTCCATCTACAGAATGCCGAGAATTAATCCTTAAAGGAGCAGGTTGCCCAAAAGGCTTCTGCATCCACCCTCAGCCAGATTGGGACTACATCCAAGAGGATTTAGAGGGCTTGCGTAGGCGGTTAGATCAGCGGCTTCCCTGAGATTATGCGGAAACAGAGATCTCAGAGCTGACCCCTATCCCAGGCATTAACACCCTTTCCACTCCCATTGTAGCTAATTATAAACCTAGTTTCAAGGAAAGGTTCACCCCCAGTCGGGAAAGTATCGCCTCCTTCCTGTATGCCTACAAGAGTTCCATGGAGGAGGCCACCAATCGCCAAAAAGGTAAAGCATATCCACTCTTGTCTATACAGCACCACCTGGGAAATCATGACTCCCCATTTGAAGGAGTGTAACACCTGGGAGCAGTCTGCACTGCCCTGATCTTAGAGTTCAGCAGCAACCAAACCCTGGCCAACCAGAAGCAATCATTCATGGGCATTCGACTAAACAAAGGAGAAAACCCTATGGAGTTTGCTAACTGGTTCTATGCCCAGGCACAATCTTTGGTCACAACAAACCGTATCACTCTGGACGACGCCATCAATGCTGTCATCTCTGCCTTGGGGTCCTATCCTGAGGTCCAAATGAACATATCAGGCAGAAGAACGGGTTCACCTGTATCAGGGAGATTAAGGAGACCCTTAACGAGATCCCTGCCTCAATCCTACACTTTAAGGCCACAACTACTGGCCCCTCTAACTGCCCTAGGGTCCATGTAGGTGAAAACTAGAAGAACCCCCATCCTCAATGCACCTATTGCAATGGCTTTAAACATAGCACTAAGACCTGCTGGAAACGTCTTGCTGAGGAGGTTGGAAAAAGGGTCGTCAGCATGAAGGACAAGGCGCTCCATGCTGACATCCCTGCCCAGCCTCAAGTATCCCCTGCACATAAGCCAGAAGCCATTGTTTCTGAGGAAGCAGTCACGGTATCTGATGAATACATTGATACTGCTTACTCTTCTTATGATGATTCTCCCATGTTCCTTACATTACTTCCCCAGTTTGGAAGTTTGGTTACCCGAGTCACCATCTGGGTCCAATATATTCCAGTTTATGCCATAGTTAATAGTGGCTCCCCCATGAACGTCATCTCTTCCAAGCTGATGAAATGCATCAAGGTCACTCCTGATATGCCACACTACATGGATTATGGAACAGAAGGCCCACAGTGCACCTGATCAATAGGGGCCTATTCCTCTCTACTGATTTGGTTCAGAAAGCTCACTTTAGATACAACCGCCATCGCTTTGGACAACTCTAGCTATGATCTTCTCCTCGGGACACAATTCCTTCAAGACTATTCAGTGGTCCTCCACTATGATGGTGGTTTTCTCTCCCTTAAAGGGCATCGAGTCCCTCTGGTTTTTGAGACTGCTCATGACTCTAGGGCTGGGGTCAAGGCCTGAGCCTGCCTATTGGAGACTGAAGGATGAATTGATTGGCTCAAGTATCACATCCAGGGCTCTCAAGTCTGACTACCCCCTCCTGTTGTTGACAGATTAGAGGCAATGCTGATCTACTTGCCCCAGGCGACTACCATACCCCCAAAATCCCAAGTCATTGTTGACACCTGGGTCCATGTCAACATTCCCTCAGGTTGTTTACTGGAGGTCCGAGGCCTAGATAACCCATCTCCCAAGGAAGTGCTGACCTGCCCCGGGATCCTTGATCCAGCATATGCTGGATCTATATCAGTGTTGCTAGCCAACCTGGCTGACAAACCAAAAGTTGTAGGTCCAAACCAACCTGCCACTTACATCTTCCAATTACCAATTGGGGCTGTTGCTGACGTTTGAAGCTTTGAAAACTTAAGGGACTTTGGCTTGAGTCACCACCCTCAGTCAATTTGGTCGACGCTAATATAGGGAAGGACCTCTCTGATGAACAGCAACTTAAAGTTCAGGAGCTCCTGGAGGAATACTCAGAACTATTCTCCACTTCGACCTACAATTTTGGAAGAATGAACGGAGTCCTCCACCACGTAGAAACTGGGGACTCTCCCCCTTTTCAGTCCCAGCCTTACCAAAAGAGCAAGGTTGAAGAGGCCCAGGTCATGGTAGAACTCAAACAGATGCTCGACGCTGGGCTCTTGGTCCCTTTGCATAGTCCTTGGTCCTCCCCTCTTCTGCTGGTTTGAAAGAAGGATGGCAAGCACCGGGTGGTGATGGATTATTGATAACTCAACTCCATCACCAAGAAGGACAGCTATCCTCTGCCCCATATTGATGATTCTCTCCGTCTGCTTGCGGGTTCTCAGTAATTCTCAGCCATGGACCTCGCCAGTGGGTATTGGCAGATCAAGCTCGCCCCTGAAGACCAAACCAAGTGTGCTCTAATCGCCCATGAGGGGCTGTTTGAGCCCACCCGGATGCCCCAAGGCCTCTGCAACGCCCCGGCCACATTCCAGCATGCCATAGATGGGATCCTTGGGGACTTGAAGCTCTCCTGTGTCCTTGTCTACCAGATGACATCACCTTTTTGTTTACCTTTAACAGACATGTAGAACATCTCAAGGAAGACTTCAAGCATCTCAGGAAGGCCTCCATCAAGCTCAAGATCTTGAAGTTCTCCTTTTTTTCAGCCTTAGCTAGAATTTCTAGGACACAAGTTCTCCAAGCGTGGCATCCAACCTATACCCAACAAAGTCAACGCCATAGAAAAGATTTCGCGCCCCAGAAGCCTACGAGATATTAAAGTCTTTCTAGGTATGGTGGGCTATTACCATTAGTTGTTCCCACAGTTTGCTGACCTAGCCAAGCCAATGTTCTACCTCCTACAAAAGAATGTACCATTTGAGTGGCGACCTGAGCAGGAACAGGCCTTCAACGCTTTACATACACCCTTATATACTAAACCTGTTCTAGTTCATCCTCTCTTCAACTGACCTCTCTTGCTGTTTACAGACACAAACAATGTCGCCATTGGGGCTATCCTGGCTCAGCACAATGAGGACCAGTTCGATCATCCTGTGGCTTATTTTAGTAAGATGCTAAGCAAGGCTGAGCATAACTACAGTGTCACCAAGTGGGAATGTCTAGCCGTTCTCTTAGCCATCAAACATTTTAGGCCCTACATCTATGGTACATTTTACTATTATTACAGACCATTCTTCCCTCCAGTGGCTGCAACAAAAGAAAGACCCAGATGGTCGGTTGGCCAGGTGGGCCCTACAACTGCAAAGCTATGACTTCACCATTGTCCACTGCACAGGCGCTATACACCATAATACTGATGGCCTCTCCAGGATGCCAGTCTTAGCGGTCCTGACCACAGAGGAAGATTGGCTCTATGACCTGATAGGACAGCCCAAACGATGGGAACTGGAGACCCCTGAGGTTCAGGCTGAACTCCGCCGAATGACTCAAGGCATTAAATCAAGGATGGGCTACTCTACAAGAGGGTCAGCAAGAAGTGGCTTCCCTACATCTGACCTTCCTCTCAAACTGACGTCATCCTGGAAGGCCATTCTACTGCTGGACATGGTGCGGTTAAGAAGACCCATGAATGGCTGAAGTCACGCTGCTACTAGGACTGAATGGTAGAAACCATCCAAGAGGTTCTGGAAGCTTGTATGACCTGCCGATCCCAAGACTGGGCCAACCCTCAATATCAGCACTCAGTTTTTGCCCTGACCAAACCTTTCAATGTCGTTAGTATTGATGTGGTGGGTCCCCTTCCCACTGGGCTGCATGGTCACAAGTATATTATCCTAGCCATAGACCACCTAACTAAGTGGGTCAAGGCGATCTCAGTCCCTGCAGCCACCACTAAGGCTACCGCCCTATTTCTTGTTCGCTCCATTTTCACCCAGCACGGGTGCCCCCAGACCTTGCTTTTGGACAATGGATTGAACTTCACCTCCCAGGTTTTACAGGAACTAACTTTGCTATTTGGCATCACCCAGAGTTTCGCTGCCACCTACCACCCTTCTACTAACGGGGCAGTAGAATGCGCTAATGGAACTCTTATTTCTATTCTATGAAAGTTGGCCGCCTCAGATCCTGCCCGTTGGAACCATTATCTGCCCAGCGCCTTGCTTGCCTACCGGGTAAGCTATCACCATGTCATCAAGATGTCCCCATTCAAAGCCCTGTAAGGGCGGGCACCTCAGCTACCCAGCAGCGTCCAGCCCCAAGAACTCTGATTTAACTATGAGGGCTCTAGCTAATGAAATTGTCCAGCTCTAAGCCCAAGCCACTCAAGGCATTAGCACCACCACTGGAAGAGAGACATCATGATCAAATCTAGGATTACCCTCCTTATCAGATTTTTAACTAGGTGACCTCATTCTCTTTTATCATCATTGACCTGGAGGCCAACAGAATAAGCTTGACGTACTGTGGTCTGGACCCTACAAAGTCATAAATAAGGTGAAGTCTGAGTACTCCATTGCTGATATCAATCAAGGGACTGTTGTAAGTTGGGTGCATGGTCAGTTCCTCCAGCCGTATGCCCCCCTCTGACAGGATCTTGAGGGGGGCCTTTTCAGGATTAAAGATAAAAATTGTATCGAATTCCTGTCTTCCAAATCAGGCCATGCCAAATTGGTTGTCAAACCTACCCAAGCTAAATATATTTCATGATCATCCTCACCTATTCCTGAGTCACGTGGGGCGGCATCTCCACCCATTCAGTCAGGTGAGTGATGCTATGCATTAAGGACGCCCACGAGGAGGCCATTCTGGAAGATCAGTGAAGATCCTGATTGGATGAGGCCCTGATGATCTTAAAGGCACCAAGTCCCAACACACCCTATAAATATTGAAGCTTTTTAGTTTAATAAAATATTCAGTATTCTAACCCATTCTCCCATTTCCTTCTCGGCGCTCTGTCCAATTTTTCCAGCTTTGAGCCACCATGAACCCTGGCACCAGTCTGAAGAACTGTAGCACCAACAACTTAATTTTTCTATTTTCACTAGTTTTCACCCAGATTGGTTAGTAGCACTTATAGTTCGCTGTGGCCTGGAATTATGATTCCTAGCGCTACCCATGGCTCCAGTCTCAATTTTATTCCATGGGCCAATAATTTCTCTATATAATTGTTCATGAAAACTAACGTTAACCCCATGTTAGCTATTATTTGTCTTCCTGGAAGTATAATGCTCATTGTTTTCATCTGCAATGGTATCCCACAGTGTTCAAAAATTTCCCTTGGCATTTCCCTACTCTTTTGTCAGAACAACTTATATTAAAATGAAAATGATGCCATCAAGTAAATTACCTTTAAAAAAATATACTTCTTGGTCAGCGGGGTTTCTCATATCTGCTGTTATACCAAGGGAAGGGTTTGCCTTAAAGTTGTTAGGGTATTCTACTCAGAATCAGACTTGGCACTATACTTTCTCAGAAATTTTGTTCTGATGAGTGTGTTGTAATTTTAATTTGACAACACTATGGTGGGAGCTGATATGACCGCTGATCCAACCCAAAGTGGTAGTGCACCATATGCTCTCAAAGGTATTTTGATATCCAGTCTGGAAGTTCCATTTTCCTTCAGGTGCTCTAAATCTGGCAAAAAATTTTATTCGCTTTACCCAATTTGTTGATGTGATATTGATGAGCGCTCCACTGTCAATTATTGCCCCAAACTTTTACTTGATTGACTATAATGTCCATATATTTAAACTCAAAGTATTGTAGTAAAGTGTTTACTGAGTGAATAGTAAAATTATTCACTGACTCTAGATTATAATTTAAATATGTGGATAAATCAGGGAAAGATTTATTGATTGTGCTAATAGGGAGAGAAACTTTTGCTTTTTTAGTCTTGTCTTGAGTTATTCTTCCAAGCTTTTGGCAGTTCAAAATTTTTTATCAGCTGACAAGTGTAAGGCTGAGAAACTTCTTTCATGATTTTGGGGTCTACCCCTTTGCCTTTGCTCGGGTATTAGCGTTTGCATCTAAATTAACCACTTGGTAGAGTGGATCAGGCGTGTCTTATATACAAATAAATCGGAGTATGTAGGTCATCTTTAAGTATATCAGGGATAAAGGTTTTCTTGCAGTACTAGATTGTTCTATATCTAGACTTCTGTTCCTTTACCCAATTCTTGACCAGTTTTCACTTCTTTAGCCTGCACCAGAGTACTTTGCTTTAGACTTCTTATACCAACATTGATAGACTAAATGGCCAGGTTTTCCACAATGGGAGCAGCAGGTACGAGAATTATCCTCTTGTTTCTGTCCTCCAGGATAAGTTCCTGTTAAAACTTAATTCTCTTGTTCTTTATTGGGCTCAGCAAACTTCACTTTACTCTGATTTTTATCAGGAATGGCCCAATAATTAATTAGGTGCTATGACGTTTGTTCCTAGCATCTTTAGATGATCCACCATCTGCAATGTGGACTTCTAAGTTACACGCACTGAAACTACAGTGCGATGCAAATCTTAATAGAGCTGAAGTGCTGCTTGCATTGCAATGCGTGCATTGAAATCCAATAATACTTCTGCACCGGTCAGGATTTGCAATTTTTAGTAAAATTGATCAGAAAAAGCTGCTAGTGTTTCGTCATTTATGAACTGAATACTATCAACTCCTGTTTATGGTTGGACATCCGTGTAGGACTACCAAACTCGCTCCTAATAGATTCATCAGCGTCGCTATAAGTTCAATTATCCACTTTGAAATAGGGCAACACCAGATTTTGGCAGTTGGTGTCTAGGCAGTTCAGCTTAGTTAAAGCCTTCTGTAAGTTGCTTTGTTTGAACTTTGTCATTTCAAAAAAGGCGGAAAACGCTGGTTTATTATCTTGATAAGATTTGGGTAATTTTAGCATAAACTGAGATTCTTTTGTTGCTCCACTGGCAGGGAAATCCTGATCACCAACTCAACTAACAAAAGCTTTAACTTCAGGAGTCATCTTTGAAATTGTAGCACAACAATAAGGCATATTTCTAGGTGGTTATACTTTTCTGACTGGATTACATGTGTATTATTAACAACTTTAATTGCCTACATATGAGTGCAATTGCACTTGTATTTTCAGTTCTTCTATACACTTTAGCATTTGCACCATGTCTTTGTGAATCTAGTGTAAGAATTATCTATCCACTTGTCAGACAATTACAAGTCTGATGTTGTATGAAGAGTAATTTTGGTTTTTAGTTAAATGTAATTGGCCAAAAGACCCTGGCCAATTCTCAGTGTAACCCTTTGACTTAAGGCAGTTCTCTTAATAATTGTAAAATTGGCCAAAAAAGCATGAGTTTGGGTAGCAGGGATATTCTGAATCATCGGCGGAAAAAGAAGCCATTCAGAGGTCCCTCCCCATCTTATAACTACTTTTGTTCAAAATACACCGCAAAAAATGGCCTTTTCAATAGGGTCAGAGGGTGTCCAACAAGGAAAATATATTTTCTCGCCTTTTGATTAAATTAAATGTAAAATACCTCCTCACAGGTACATCTTCCCAGTTTTCACTTCTTCATTTGTCCTCACATTGAAGAGAGGTGAGTCGTGACTGATCCAATAGTTTAAATCCAAATATTCCCAAATTCAGAAGTTACTAAGCAATCCAAACTTTGAGCCCCAACATCTAAATACTGGCATTAACTTATTGTAAGGGTTCACTTTTTGACCCTCTGATTGCAACTAATAAAAACCTTAAAAATTAAATCTTTTAACTTAATTGAGGTTTTTATATTTTTATTAATAAGTTGTTAATCCCCCTAATTTTTATCCTACAGTTGAGAACCAACACCTTCTGCAATTAGTTGTTGGATTTAGTTGAAAAACGCACCTGCGAGCTTAAACTAAACCCTAAAATCCAACAAGTTGTGCTCACTACAGGGGGGCTGTACACTACAAATATTAAATACCCAAGAAATGGCAGCTGAAGGAGGGAAAACCCTCACAACCTTCCCGTTTCTGCTGTGTCCCAATTAGTTGAATTGGAACAACAGCTATCCAGTGCTTTATCTCACCTTAGCTTAAGCAGCGCCCTTCTCAAGGCCCTCATGGGCCTCTACTATTATAAAAATCTCCCTCTCAGAGACAAATTCACACTTGGCGAGGGCAGTATTGCCTCCTTGCTTTACGTTTATGGATCTACAAATATAAGGAGAAACTGAACATCAAAAATACAGTTCATTCTTCCCTTCTTGAGTCAGATAGCGCAAGGAATAATGGTCCCCTACATGGTCAACCTCAGCACTTGGTCAGAGGTTAAGCATGCGCTTCTTGAAGAATTAGGTCAAAAGCTGAGTTTACAACGGCAAAAACAGGCCTTCATGTGCTTTAGCCTGCCCGAGGGAGAATCAATCCCCTCATTTGTTAGCGCTTTATAGTAAAGCTCATTCTCTGTTGCTAACCAAACTGCTTCCCCTAGATGATGCTATTGCTGCTATTGTGGTTTGTTTGGCGCCTTATCCCTATTTAGAAAATGAATATCTTTGCAGTCAAGAACACCTTCCAAACTGTATGGGTTTTCAAAGAGGCTCTGCTAGCGGTGGCTGACTTCATGAAATTGAACTGCTGCAAAGGGCTCCAAAGAGAACAACAACTTTGACCCCTCCAGCCTCTTCTATGGCTGCATCCCTCTGGAAACCAGTCTCTGCAGAGCTGCAGCAACCAGGTACTCCTCCATCATGTGAGGATAGCCAGAAAATACTGGCAATTATGAGGCCGCGCTCCCCTCTAGCTCCAGTTTTAAATGCTCAGACAGTGAAGTCATTTTAACACTTTGCCTTGTTCTCCTCTTTCTGGGCAGTCTACTAAGGCGGATAAAAAAACGTCCCTCCAAGCCGCTGTCTTGATCCTCCTCAGCCTCACCTCAGGCTTCCTCTAATTCAAAGCCTGAAGTCATGGGGCAGCCCAAGTCTGTCACTTTTATCAAGATTCTCCCTGGATTAGGTAAAGCTTTGTCCAGGGGGAAAATCGATATAATCAAACGAAGGGCATAATTTTCAGATGGCCCAATAATTTTGAGAATGGAGTTTGATTCAACTGGAATACCAAAAGCAGGGCTTTGCCCAAATTATTCTGAATTTGGGGAATATGTACATTTTCTATTTGTTATCTAATCTCTATTCACTCTTTACCTATTCCCACATATCCTAGTATTGGGACTTTCCTACAGGTCCCATGACACTATTCTTAAATATACCTATTCCTATACTTACCTTTCAAAGCACTATAAATAGTGTTTGATTATTCTAAGTAAACACTTCCCATCAGACCTATACTTTACTTTATTTTACTTTAATCTCATGAAGAATGTCTCGTCCAAGGCTGTAAACTTCAAAGCCCTGCCTTCAGATAATCGTGCCACCAATGATTCCTCTTTAGCGGCCCAACAAAATGGTTCTCCCTGCCAGGTCGCTTCCAAGTTGCACCATGAGGATATAGCCTCAACCTTGGACGATAAGAGTTATCATTCCTCAGTAGGTACTTCAGACACTGATCTTTTGGCATACCTACACTGGAATAGCCAAGATGCAATAACTGTGGGAAGTGATTTTATCAATAAGAGCTTTACATGTCCTAAAGAAGAAGGCCCTATACGGTTCAAAACACCAGGTTAACTCAAGCCCTTAATAAATTTATTGTATATGCCTTAAATAATTGAAACAGATGTTAAAGAGCAATATAGCCAACATCATAAAGCTAAGAGATTGAAAAAGGCAATACTTTATTATATACAGGAAGCAAAATATAGTAAAGAAGAATGGGACAACGACTGAAGAGACGCTTGGGAAAATATCACACAGAGAAATGACTACTGGCCTATAAGATGGGTTTCCAATTATATGAAAAACTCTTTAGATCTCTCACTAAAGTGAAGCATTATAAAATGAAACTGGCCAAATTGAGACTTATACTCCAGTTAAAGAGTGAAGATCAAACAAATTGGAATGCTCAGAATTTAAAAAGAAAAATGACTTTAATACTAACAATAATATTTATTTAGGTGACCAATACCCAATTCTCCGCAATGATGTCATTTTACACTCTTATCTAGTGAAAGTAATTAGAACAAATTATATTAAGTGTTTGATGTTAAAAGTGCCGAACATAAAATAAAGATGAGCATCATCTGAGCAATTGGACCAATCAAGCTGGGCCAACAAGTCAAAAACTAGCTTCCAAATTCAACAAAGGCAGTAAGCTGCAGGAATTTTTGGGAAGCCCCAAAAGCAATTGGTGCGACTATGCAATTCAAATGCCAAGCAAAATACCTGGGACTTACCTTTGCACCATTTGGGATAAGCTCAATGACTCCTTTCTGGCAATGCTATCGCTTTCCAGTTATAACAGCTCCCCTCCAAAAATTGGACCAGATATCACTAAAATAAAGTATCAAGATTACCTTGTTCAGCTCTCAGATGGTAATACCGCTGATCCCTACAAAAAAGTGAGTCCTGAAAAATTGAAGCTCAATAACTCCTTTCTGACAATCCTATTGCTTTTCAACTTTAATGGTGCCCCTTCCAAAATTGGGCCACAAACTACTAATGAAAAAATTCTGAATTACCTGGTTTGTCCCTCAGATTTGGATAGTGCTAATCCCAACAGGCTTGAGAGTCTCGAGAAAGTGAAGCTTAATGTCTCCTTTTCTGCAACGCTACCACTTTCTGACTTTGATGGATCCCCTCCAAAAATTGGACCACATATTACTAAAATAAAAGTCTTAGATTACCCGGTTTGACTCTCCAATTGGGATAGCGCTAATCCCAACAAAAATGAGAGTCCTAAAGAAGCGAAGCTCAAAAAGCCAGCTGATGTCACCTCCGCTACTGATGCCAACCTTTCAGCCCACTCTGCATTTCCCTTCCAAACTCTGTCACACGGTTTGCTTTTGGTCGTGAGTGAGATTTGCTCGCCCCAATCCTGAGATGGTAACACGGCGTCACTCAAAGAGGCCCCCTTATCAGAACCTTCAGGGGGCCACTCTCTACCATCGCCTGGTCACCTTCCAAGCTCGTGGGGTCACTCGCCCATGCTACCCACTGTCAATGACCTTTTCTCCAAGCCTTACCTGGATCTGCTGGTGGATAAGGTGATCACAAGGTGCCAGGCTCAAATGGCAAACGAAATGAACTGGAAGTTTGAAGAGACCAAAGCCCACCTGGCCAGGATGGCGCAGGAGATGTGTGAATGGATAGCACAGATGGGGGTGGAGTTGAAGGCCTCCAATTTGGAAATCAGGCATGAGGCTCTGTACACCTCTGAACTTGAGTCCTCCATCTACCTTAACCTTCAGGTCACAACTTACTCCCCTAGGACAAGGCTTGGGGAGGGCGTTTTCAGGATTTTCCCTGGATTAGGTGAAAGCCTTGTCCAGGGGGAAAATCGATATAATCAAGTGAAGGACATAATTTTTAGATGTCCCAATAATTTTGAGAATGGATTTAATTCAACTGGAATACCAAATTCAGGGCTTTTCCCAAATTATGCTGAATTCTGGGAATATGTAAATTTCCTATTTGTTATCTAATCTCTACCCACTCTTAATCTATTCCCACATATCCTAGTATTGGGACTTTCCTACATGTCCCATGATACTACCCTTAAATATCCCTATTCCTATCCCTACCTTTTGAAGCACTATAAATAGTGCTTGATTATTCTAAATAAAGTACTTCTCAGCAAAACATATTCTATACTTTATTTTACTTTAATCTAATGGAGAACGTCTCATCCAAGGCTGTAAAATTTGAAGCCCTTCCTTCAGATGATTGTGCCGCCAATGATTCCTCCCTGGAGGCCCAACAACTTCTAAGGCAAAAGGCAAAGCCATTACACTTCCAACACCTCCCTCAAAGGTTGGTGCATCTACTATGTTCCCTTCAAATTCAAAAGAGTAGAGAGCGCCAAAAGTCATCCCTGTGTGGAGATCAAGCTGGTTACTCACACCCTCTTAGTAACTCGTTGAGGTGCATTGACAATCCATCTGATGACGAGTCTGAAGGGGGTGGTGAAGACGCAGGATATTATGTCTTGGGAGCCTTAACGGAAGTGCAGATTCTAGATAGGTTGAGGCCTGAAAAAACTGATATAGCCATAGAGCCCCACCAAGCCTATCTCTAGCAGTTGTTGGTGCTTTCAGAGGTGATTGGTACCGCTAGTGATGCTGACCAGCTTATTGGTACAGTGATCCAATCTACCCAGCAGGTTCATACACAAATATAATTTAAAGTTAAATACCCTACGATGGCTTAATGCCTTGCCACCACTTTCTAATTGAAGAAGGTTCTCACCCTCCCCTACTTTTAGCACAATACCCAAGGTAGAAGTGGTCATTTATAAGGAGTGAATCTTAGCTATCCTTGATACAGGTGCTCCAGTGAACGTGGTCTCTTCAAAGCTCATCAAGAAAATTACGTTGGCGCCTTACTTTACTAACCACAAGAGTTCAGAACTGCAGGTCCTAACAATACGCGAGCTATTGGAGCCTACTCTTCTCTACCCATAAAAATTAGGAAACTTATACTGTCTGCCCTTGCTTTAGCATTAAACTATAACTCATAAGACCTACTCATTGGCACTCAATTCATGATTGAGTATGATGGATTCATTATTATGAAACAGGGATTCATCTCCTTTTAAATTATGAAGTTCCCTGGTCTTTATAAATGATGAGCCTAAGAAAAAAGCATACACATGTGTTGTTCAGTACAATTCCTCCACCCTCACTCTTAAGTATACAACATCAGTAAGAAACATGCAAAAGCTTACTGACTCTGTGGATGATTCAGAGTGCATCCCATTGTATGCGTCATAGGAAGTATTAATCAACGCGTGTGAACAAAAGTTGATAGACACCAATATTACTATGCAGATCCCCTGCAACTGCCTTCTCCACTTAACAAGCATTGATGGAATAAGTCCTTTGGAATCTCGGGTGTTGCCAGGTATCCTAGACCCTGCCTACCAGCGGCCCATCAATCTTCTGTTGGGGGAATCTCACTAACAAGGATATGGTCATAAAGAAGCATCAGGAAATTGAAAAGCCCTGTTGATTACAATCGAGGACATCCAACAAGTCCATTATATCGGGTCTATGCTAGATATGGGACTAACACTGACCAAATAATGTTTTCTTTGCCAGAAGTCCAAATATACAAAAATGTAACTCCCGCTGAACTCAATAAATTTTATTCTTTTGAGTCATTTAGTGAAATTTTCTTTTAATATGATACTGACTATGAGCATATGAAGGGTTGGACTCATACAATTGATGTTGGTGATGCCAATACTATTTAATCTAAGCCTTATTGGAAACTAAGAGTTGAGAGCTCCGGATGAGGACAAAGTTTAAACAGTTACTGGATGCGAGGCTGTTGATGCCTTCTCAAAGCCCTTTGTCATCTCCACAGTTGCTCATAAAACAGAAGAATGGTGGGCATCAGGTAGTCATGGACTACCATAAATTGAATAACCTCACATAAAAAGGACAGTTACCCAATCCCACGAATTGAAGACACTCCAGACCAACTCTATGGGTTCAAGTTTCTTTCCACTATGGACTTGGCTAGCGGATAATGGTAGATGAACCTTTCTCTGCAAGACCAGGAAAAGTGTGCGCTTATCTGCAGTGAGAATCTCTTCAAACCTACCTAACTACCCCAAGGGTAACGCAATGCGCCCACAACTTTCCAAAGAGCCAAGGACCACATCTTGCAGGATCTGAAACTTAGTTGCGTAATTGTCTATCTTGATGATATCACCATCTTTTCCCAAATGTTCAATGTGCATCTTTCAAATTTAAATGAACTTTTCCAACGCCTGCGGTCCTCTCACATAAAGCTGATGCCCTCTAAATGTACATTCTTCCAGAAGAAGTTGGATTTCCTGGGCCACGCCATCTCCCCAATGTGATCCAGCCCCTCCATGATAGAGTGAGCCAATATCCAAGATGCCTGCAGCAAAACCCTCCATGATATTCAGGTGTTCTTGGGCATGATGAGATATTACCATCAATTCATCCTCGATTTTTCTCAGCTCAGTGAGCCCCTAATACACCTTTTACTAAGAACACCCCTTTTCATTGGGGTGCGGAACAACAGGCTGCTTTTGAAAACGCTAAAAAAGTTGCTGCAGTGATGGTCAATCTTACGCCATTCTGTCTATAGTAAACCCTTCATGCTGTTTACTGATGCCTCTGACTATGCAGTTGAAGCTATATTGGCTTAACTGGATGAGCATGGGGTTGATCATCCCATTTCATACTTCATAGAGAAGCTTTCTAAGGCAGAACGCAACTATAGCATCACTTAGAAGGAGTGCCTTTCCAGCTTTCTTGCTGTTAGATATTACTGCCCTTTCTAATAAAGGACCTCATTTGAAGTGTTTACTGACCACGCCTCTTTAGAGTGGTTACAGAATATGAAAGGTCCCACTGGACGGTTGGCTCGCTGGGCTTTGAAGCTCCAGCACTATGATATACCATTGAGCACTGAGCCAGTATGAGCCACATGAATGTCAATGGGTTGAATCAACTTCCCATCCTTCACTTAGATAATAGTGAAGCAGAGTGGCTACATGACCTCCTAATGACCCCTGATGCTTGGTAGGATGGGGATGAACCCATCCAGAAGATGCTAGCTCAACACTACCATAACGCTAAGGTGGATAATGGGAAACTTTACAAGAAAGTGTGAAATGGTTACCCTACCTCTGACCATCTGAGCAATTAACTGTCATTATGGAGTCTCATGCCATCCTAAGGCATAGTGGAGTGCAGAAAACATATGATTGGGTGAAAGAGCGCTACTACTGGGAGGGAATAATGAAGACCATCATTAAAATCCTGGATGCCTGTCCGACATGAAAAAAGTAATCCAGCTTCAGAACCAAGTATCAATATCAACCTACCACTCCTCAAAAGTCCTTTCACACAATAAGTATTGGTGTGGTTGGCCTCTACCACAAACTACGGGTGGAAATTGATATATCTTGGAAGGGATCAATCATCTTACCAAATGGGTCGAGGCTGTGGCTCTCCCAGCTCAGATGGCCAAAGCCACGACCACTTTTCTCCTCCATTGCAACTTTGCTTGATACGGTTGCCCCAAGTATTGCTTATGATAATGGAAAAAAGCTTCACCTCCCAAGTAATGAAGATCCTCACTACCTCCATGGGCGCGCAACAGTCTTTTCTTCCCCTACAACCCTTTGACCAATGGTACTGTAGAAAGATCCAATGGGACCCAGGTCTCTATATTACAGAAAATGGCCACTTCAGACCCCCTTCACTGGGATCTGTACTTACCAAGTGCTCTCATGGCCTACCAGATCAGTTACCACCAGATCCTTAAGATGTCTCCATTCCATGTGTTGTATGGATGGGAACCTGAGGGCCAGCATTATCAGCCAAAGACATTTTCACTGATAGGATTAACCCTTAGCAAGCCATGAAGAAGTTGGCCATCACATCATTCAATTACAATTGGAGGCTATGACTAATTTGACTGAATTTATCACAAAAGAGGGTCAAGCCGCTAATAATCGCTGTCCCCTTCTTCCTTCCTTCCAAGTATCTGACTTGGTGCTTTACTATCACAATTGTATCACCCCTAGAAGGGAGAAACTCTGGTCTATTGGGGAAGATTCTTTTGTAGTCACTTACAAGTGAGGGGAGGTAACATATTGAATCCCTTACTACAGGAGTTACTATCCTTTGAGTTCATGGCCAATTCTTGCGGCCTTATTCTCCCCCAAACACTCTTGAATGGGGTGATGTCAGACAATTACAAGTCTGATGTTATATTAAGAGTGATTTGGGTTTTGTTTTAAATCACATCAGATAAAAGTCCCTAGCAATTCTTGGAAAAACCTTTGAATTAAATAAATACTTTTAAGTTAGTATACTCGTTCAAAAGCTTTTTTGGGTAGCAGGGATATTCTATATCATCAGCGGAACTAAGGAAGCCATTTGGAGGTCCCTCCCCATCTTATGACTACTCTTGTTCAAGATACACTGCAGTGACCAGTCTCTTTTATAGGGTCAGAGGGTCCAACAAGGTGAAAAAATTTTCTCATCTTCTTATTGGACTAAATATATAAAATCCCTTCCTCACACATCTTCCCAGTTGTCACTTCCTTATCTGTCCTTTCATTATAGCGAGGCAAGTCTCAATTGATCTGATTGGTCAAATCTTAATATTCTCAAATTCAGACGTTACTAAGCAATCCAAACTTTGAGCCTCGACATCCAAATACCAGCATCAACTTATTATGAGGGCTTGCTTCTTGACCCTCTTATCACAACCAATAAAAACCTAAAAAATCAATCTTTTTTAGTTGATTTTTTTATATATTTACTAATAAATGGTTAATCCCCAATTTTTATCCTGCAGTTGAGAACTAACTTCTCCTGCAATCAATTGTTGGATTTAGGTGAAAAATGCACCTGCAAGCTTATACAAAGCCCTAAAAATCCAACACCACTTCTCATTTCTTTTTCTAAAGTAAATTTTCCTTGATAAATGTATTCTTCTATACTATAATGAGGTGACTTCACTTATAGATCGTTATTGACCTTCCCAACCTGTTCAAATTCCCCTTCAGCTTTCATTAATTGCTCTTTCATTATGGCAAAATTGGCCTGTGAAACTGAGTTAAGCGCATTCTTATTAACAGTTTCTATTTCCATACAAAGCTTCCTAAGTTTGTCTTTAAATGACATTTTTGATATGGTCTTCTATTATATTTTGGCTTGAGAACTTAACTACCCCTGTAGTGAGCACCAGATTTAAAATTTTTGAAAGCTGGCTAATCTAAGTAATGAGTACCAAATAAAAACTTTCATCTGTGTCTCGCTTTAGCTCTCCATTCTACTGCACAGGTTTAAGTGTACATTGTATAATTTGTTGATAATAGCTGTTGAGTTGGAAAATTTTGAAGACTATAACCTTAGTTAATTTTCTCACAGCAAAGTTGAGTACTATGCACAACACCAATCTGGTGCTTGAATTTCAATCCTTGAAGATAATTTTGCAATGCAAGGGATTTCTCCCCTCTGACTCTTCCTTCTGGTAGAACTAAATCTAAAATTAGGTTAACAGGTTATTTTCTTTTCTTTTCTCTTAATGAAGAGTCCGCGGAGATCTTGATAGCAATATAATAGACAAAGGGTATTCTATCATCATATTCTAGTCCCAAGAATGAATTTACACTAAATGTATGACATTCTTAATTAATATAAATAACTAAGTTTCTATGGATTTGCTTTACTAAGATAGAATAAAAAGTATATTATAGGAAAAGTCTGCGCCCAACTCTTCTGTTGGCACACCAATTGGAGATGGCAGCCATTTCCATTGAATTAACCCTCCAAAGTCGCACCCAACAATGATCTTCCTCGTTAGTCTAGTAAGATTTTGTCGTTGACTAGAAATCTGGCCTCTTCTGAATTGAATAAAAACGTGTCCCAATACCTTCACTCAACCCCAGCGTGTAACCCTTTCTAGGTTAACACCTGCTTAGGTATTGAGCCTTTATCCCATAAACATCAGGTCATGTTACCTAAAAGGTTAACTTTTAAGTTGCTATCAGAGGCGTCATCAACCGCCCAATAACTAATAAACCCCTTAGTCAATTGGTGGCAAGCTCTGATCAACTTTCACAAGATAATTAATTAACAATTTAAAATCAATAATTAAATTTCTTGTTTGTTGTCAGAGATCATCCCTGACAAAACATTGGTAAACCAGATGGATCAAAACTGTCATGGTTACATGACATAATTGAGGGCACAGACCGTAAAGACAAGGCTGGACGTCAGGAGTCCAAAAAGGTTAAGTTGTAAGGCCTTCCTGAATTAAAACATACCATGGACAACGCTGGGTACAGGTAAGATATATCAAGGTTAGTCCTGGGGATCTGCGTGATGCTCAAGCCTGCATTACAACCAGGGCGTTAAAACGCACCAACTTCGTTACAAAATGAAGACAGTTTGATTTAATTGTTTGGGGAAGGGGTTTTGAACCCCGTTCTATTTACATATCATGAAGTGGGTAGGATCCAGTTATAAACAATCACTTGAGTTCAGACTATCTTGAGTTACAATACCATTCATGATGGCAGTGTGCACCTATTAGTTTGTTTAGGCTTAGCACTGCCACCACAGATCAATGGCTCTCACCTCATTGTTTAATTATTATCCATGAGACCAACTTTCCTTGTAAGTCAACTTTTTAATAAAATCTTCCATTAGTTTTAATTTTTTTCTATAGATCCTTGGGCAAACCTGTGCGCAGACTTCCTCAAGGAGGTCTCCAACAACATTAGCCACTTTATCTTAACAAAACTAACTACAGTATCTGGTGCACCTCTGGGCCACCCTGGTCCCCTTAAGATCGAGGGAACCAAGCACCCTGGCACCAATCTCACTTGGTTATGGACTCCCTTTTGGAGTCCACCCAGTTTTTGATGTTTGTTTGTTACCTGCTATTATACACTGCTTTTTACACCCTTTCCCTGGGTCCCTTTGCTCTTTCATCCTCTGAAGTGCCTTATTTCCAAACTTGTTAATGGCTACTTCCCTGGCGGTGTGGCTGTGCATACTACACCACCTCACAGAGAACTGAGAGAGTTACAGACACTCTTGGCAAAAGCATGCATATTAGTTAATGTTTATATTTATTTGAGGTAAGCTGACCAGGGGATGGACTTTACCAGAACTAAAACTAAAACTAAAAGCTAACGTGAATAACTGATTCAAACAAAACGCCCAAATGAGCGGATTGAGTGAAACACTTTGAACAAAACAACTGACCAGGTGGGCAGCGGAAACCACTTATCCCTTCATGGTGGAAGGGGAGGGGGATTGGGGGGCTCATCTTCAGCATCAGCTTCTTCCTCCCATAGTAGAGTGCATGTCACGGAAGACAGTTAGGGTGTTGTGGCATCTGCGGCATGTGGTTCAATATCTCTAATAATTGGTATTTCATGGAAATTGGCAGCTAGGTTAATGGCACTGATATATTCAGTTAAAGCTTTTTCTGCTTTAATGCAGGCATCTGGGTGTTTTACAAACGTGGCGATGTTGGTTTAGTTAATTTTAGCTTTTGGGTTCCGTGCTATAGTTGCCACGTTCTGGATAGCATCGTTGACATTTTTATATAACTGTTTTAGTGTATATTTACTCTTTTGAGTAAGACTTTCGTGGATAACAGGAGGGGGCTATTCTCCTGTGAGCATCGCCACTGATTTAGCGACAGCTTTATGAAGGGGAAACAATCTGATGTTGCAGCTGCAAGCTGGTGATCACTGCAAAATGATTCAGCATCTGGCCGTGGGGTATATAGTCAAGGGGGTATTTAGCGTCCCATTCTGCATTAACTAACTGCTCAATTTGCAGCGATAATTCTTCAATGAGATTACCTGATTCGTCAATTTCAGCCAATAACTCCCATGGGTTTTGGTTGAATTGAATTGGGGAATCAGCGTACAGTTGAGGTTTAGTTGTTTCATTTGAGGAAGCATGGGATTGAACTGAGATCCAATCCAATGCTTGATTGGAGAATCATTTGTGGCATTGAGGCTAGGCGGAGGCTGATTGGTGGCTGCAGGTGCAGCTGCAGCTTCCAGTTTTGGGGAGGGGTATGTAGGATTGTGCCCCTAACAGAACTTGTACAGGGTGGTTTAGCAGATTGGAGGTTGGCAGACTAGTCGTCCAATCCATCAGAAGTGGCTAAAGAGGGGCACTTGCGTTTTTGAGTGGTCAAATTTTAGAGCATGATGTACAGATCATCCACCCGCCCTCAAAGCGGGCCCAAAATAGATGGTTAGGCACTACAGGAATAACAGTGTGAGAGGGTTGAAACATGCTGATTTTACTAAATTCTGGGATGATTGTGGCAAATGCCTGAGGCCCAGTAAGTCGTGTGGCCCCATTTGGGACCACAAATTGTAAGATGGGTTTAGAGCCATAGGCTGCCAAAATGTCCATCAGCTCCTGGTGGAGCACTTCAGGGGGAGGTGGGTGGGAAAACCAGCAAACTGGACCACCAAAATGGTGTCCACTGGGAGCTGGGTCTGAGTTGTGGTGAGAGGGGTGTCCTGAAATACCAGGGGCACAGTTGCTGCAGTGGCAGCGTCAGCTTTACAGGTGAATCTGAGGTCAAAATACCCCTTGTAGGGGCAGAAATCTATAAATCTGGCGGGTGACATCATCAAAGTGCCATTTTTATAATGTCTTGGTTGTGGTATGGGAATAGTTTCCCATATTTGACCCTTAGGCCATAGCGCATGTTGCTCTGGGGGAGCACCAGGGGGCAGCGAGGTACCGCTTGGGTATGAGCAAGGTGGGCGTCAAGATCCTTGGGAGGAAAAAATCATCCCATGGGTTTGGAATGACTGGGTGAACCCAGTCCGAGTGCGTTTTTCTGCCAGATGGAAAATGGCAGGGGGAGTTTCGCCGCTGCCCCACACTGGAGCAGCTGGCGGAAAATCTGAGGACATCAGAGCAAAACTACAATGGGCAGTTAGGATTTGCTTTTATTAATTCATGTAATTTTGCTCAAAAAGTTATGCTGAGCGGAAAGAGAGCTATATTAAATAATGTTTGTTATATTAATTCTTTAAACAGTAGATATCATATTCAATTATAACATCAACATCCACTAGAGGCTTTATCCCCTAGCTGATAAGCAGAAATATTATAATTGATTAGGCTGGGTAATGTGGTAATATTAAAACCCTAACGTGTGGGTTCAAAATTTACTTTTTTGGCCTTAGATAGGCAGGCAAAAAACTTTGACTGGGGCTTTAATGAACTAGTATGAGCCAACTCACAAATTGGTTTATCCTTGTTGATTACATAAGTATAATATAACTTCCAATTGACTTATTGGTGACCTTGTCTTTTGTTCTACTTTTATTTATTCCACTAATTTGGGACAGTTTCTCCAAAAGTGCTCTTTTTGTTGGCAGTTGTAAACTTAAACTTTGTAGAATATGGGTGCTTTTGTTAACTGGTCAATAAGTCTTATCTTTAAGCTTATTCTAATGGCTATGAGTAACATAAACAGCCTTTTAGTCAGGGTGAAGTTGCTGATTATTCTGATGTTTTATCTCTATTTTATACATGGCTTTAATGTTAATTAAGGCCTTCCCAATGGCTTTCCAGAATTTATAAGTTTTATAGTCAAGGTCAGGTGCGTCCAGAGTTGTGGGTATGATATTGTCTGAGACAAGAAAAATGGTGTTTGTAGTGATTAGTTATAAGTCTTTAGTCGTCCAAGCTGTCTGACTATGAGGTAGTATTGAATTAAAAACCATGTAGTTTTACAGTTACACAAACTTAATGAATTGGTTGCATTATTTGTACTAAATGTTAGTATATGAAGGCAACTGGCTCAATTAAGTTTTCTTGTGAGTGACTTCATCCTCATTCTGGTAAATAAAATATAGACAGGTGATTTTTACCGCACCTAAGGTATTAGAGAGATAGATAGGTTTCAAATCTAAAACATCAATACTAGAAGCAATATAAAATAGCTTAGTTCAGATATTTATTTATATTTAATTTTAAAATTGATTTTTAATATACAGGGCGATAGTATTAAAGCATGCGAAAATTATCAATTGTAGCTTTCACAATTATCTTGACGCTCCTTACTAACAGTATAAGTTCATGATCTGGAATTACTCCCTAGAAAAGCTTGTTTTCACATTTATCTAATCTAATTAATTATCTATATAAGTAGCATGCATAAACTCTAACATAATCAGCTATCAAATTGGCATTTGCAACCAATTAATTCAAAACAAGTATCTTCTCAATCTGTTAGCCAAATTAGAAATATGACGTTGTTAGAAAAATCACTAATTAAACAGTACCATAACTGACACTAGAATTAGATTCTTTGTGAATTATGTTAAACAGCCAAATTAGTTACAATCTTTGGTAACAGACTTTCTTATTAACAATCCTCAAAATTGAACAATAAACCAAATAGATGAGACAATTAACTCAATAATGAAATAACTATCAAATATTAATCTAGTCTTATACTTGATGCTGTGGTTACATAAAGATTCCAATACATTCCTACACTTAACTAGAAATTACAGCTCTTATTTCTCAGTCTACAGTTTTTTGGCAACAGCATAATTTGAACAGTCTTTCTAAAAAGAACCCGCACTTCAAAGAAGCAAGACATACTACTCAAAATGGATTTAGTTTCTGGTACCATCAAATCTTTGTCCTAGTAAAATTTAAATTCCCTTATAAAAACAGGACTTGCTACTTCTTTCAACTTATTGCATCCATCTGAACTGTTTCCAGAGATCTTGATTACAACTAAGATTAGCTCTTACTAGTATTCAATCAAAAACCAATTTTGACAACTTACCACTAGTGTTAATATCCAACCTCCCTCCCCAAGAGGGTCATAGGTGAGCTTAAATCCTGAGAGGCAGTGTAAAAACTAGAAATTAAAAATCAAAGTTTCATTTTCATTCTTTTATAAATATAATTTTTGAATTTTTCTTTTCATTTTTATAAATTTTCTTATATTTCATAAAGTTATACATATATTTCTTTTTAGACCCAAGAGCCTAATAATAGGCTTTGGACTTCATATTAGATTAATATTAGAAGTGTTTTTATTATATGGCATCCATCATCTTCTTAAAATATCTTTAAATATGTCTTTTCCAATTTTTATCCCACATTAAGTTAGAAATTTACCCCTCATGTGTCAATGTGTGACCATATTGCAATCGCCAATTAAAAGTAAATAGCTCAATTGCTTTCATTTTCAGCATGATTATTGGCATAGTTTTTAACACTTAGAGCTTGAATAAGATTTTTATATATAATAGGTATGATTTTTAAGGTTTTATATTGAATGTCACCTCCTGAATGCCCATTTTTGTCTGAGATAGTTTCTCCTCATTTATGTTTCAGTTTTCACCTTGCCAAATATCCAATAAGTGTATGTGCATGACACATCTTCAATAATTTTGGGACCAACTTCCTTCACTTTGGACTTTATTGAAACATCAAAATTCTGGTATAATAATTGATGCAAAGGTTGCAAGTCTGGATTGTCAGAAAATAAATTAGACTTGTCCAATCTCTCTGGAGGTTTATCAGAAGAACTGCGTTACATGTAGTTCTAGACTTTTCCCATCTAGACCTCATGATCTTTTCCCCTGGTCTTTATAAGTCTCTTTATTCTCATTTAATTGCGCCAGAATAACCTGGCCCTTTTAATTTCTTTTCCAAAAGGAGCTCGAAAAAAATTATAGATTTTCCGCATTTTGTTACAGGTTAGGTGCAGCTTGTTTAATTGCTTTGACCCATACTGAGTTCTTTCCTAGTTCCCTCAGATAAAAATATTCCTTATGCTTGTAGATCAGCCTATATCTTGTCAGCAATTGTCTTATTGTTTGTTTTGGAGCTTTTGTAGGTGCTTTAAATGTCAGACTAAGTTCTTCAAATACTTCACAATCTGGGAAACTGTGTTTTTACAAGTAAGTGCTAAAACCATAGATTGAAGAAAAGCTTTGGTAAGGGCATAACACGTATTGCATGGTGGTTAAATAAAAAAAGTTGCTCGTGGCATTTTTTCTACTAAAATCTGGGCCTTTTTGTAAAAAGAGTTGGCAAATGCTCTCATTTGTTTTTTTCTTGAGCTAGATGCACATAATTTCATGTTTAATGACAGTCAAAAGTTATGGGATTTTTTAATTCCTTCATAATGACCTCTTTAGCCTCTCTAAATATACATTTTCAACCCAAAGGTATCACAATACCAACTTGGCATTATGTATCAAGACAATTTATGACAATAAAAGTTTTTTTGATCATGGTAACCATACATTGTCAATTTATACATGCAGAAAACATGCACATTATCCTAACAAAAATTTTTATATAAATTAGGTATGCTTTTAAAGTCTTTAACAATTTTTAGAACAGTATTATAAACTGGTAACTGGATAAACATGAGAGTAGACTTGGGATTCACTTCAGGGATTGGTGCAAAAGTACTTGTCAATCTATTTGTGGACTAAATTGCACTTTTAGCTTTACACTCTTCATTAAATGATGACTCTTACTCAAATAATCTGGCCTTATGATATTCCTCCTGAGTATAATTGCATTTATGATTTCATTTTGTATAGTTTTTTGATGATTTATTCTTTCAAAGTCCTGCGTTTTCAATCATTACCCTTATTTTCAGGGTTTTCTATATCTTACTTTTCTAAAGATGTTCTCAATGCACTACTCCTTTTAAAAGTGAGACCTTATTTCTCTATAGATCATAAAATGTTCCTATAACTCACTATAAGTTTTCTCATATTTGTATATTTCATTATAAAGCTTGATCACCTTAAGCTTTTAGTAGTTGACTTAGATTTTCTAAATCCAAGCATCCTTTTAAAGATTCATTTTTGTCTGAATTTTTCTTGATTTCAATCTTATTTTCTTTCTCACATTTCGATTTTTCCTAAAATTGGAAACATTTATCTTGATTTATTGTTGTCCTTGCACCCTATCAAGAATGATTGTATGTGTCTCAGAAGTCAATGCTATCATTGTCTTATAATCAGTTTATAATTAAGTCAATCTTTGTGATATTTGCCTCAATGACACTTGAAATGCTTATCAACCTCATTTTTCCATCTTTTATGAATTCAAGAAGTTAATCTCTTTACAATGCTCCAGAGTTTATTTTAGGCTCTGCTACTAGACTCTTTATCTCATATTTGAGCTCTGCATATATTGCAAAGTCAAAATTAAGCCCTAAAGCGAATTTTCATAAACAGCATTAAAATGTCACATTTGGTCTTGTTGATGAACGCTACTTTTTTGAGTATAAGTGATCAAATCTGAAATTACAGCTTGGGTATGGCCTGTAAATCCTCATGTTTCTAGTAAAAGTTTGTACATATTGATAACCTAATCCCTAATATTGCCTAACATATGTAAAAATATGGCTAGGGTAGATGGATTTATGTGAGGATTTTTTTAGTAATAATTTATTTCCTCCTGATTTGTTGTATGTTGAAAGAGTCTACAGCTTCAGTCTAGATTATTGTGAGTATATTGAAAATTCTGCATTATGATTTTTAATCACTTCATCCAGGCTGCTTTTAAAACTCTCAGTAGGTGGCTTGTAAAGGGTAACAGTCATATCATTTACTCCAATATATGATAAATGGATATATTTGTAATCCACCAAATTCCCAGCCTCTATGCGAATATTGCTACCCTGAATAGTATTCAGAGATTGTTACTACTGTTTGATTGCTTTCTCCATTTTATACTATCATATTTTGCCTTGTTTCTTTGTAAAAATCTTGACCCCCTAAAATATGAAACAACTTGAAAACCTCAAGATTTCATAGGTGAACAAGCTTAATTATCTGGTTTAAATTATATCATATTAAATGCTAGTTTTTGAAGACAACTATATCTGCCAGTTTTTTATTAGTGACTTTGACCTCACTTTAGAAAATATAAGAGATAAGTGGTTTCACCCACTTTTAGGGTAGTTAAGAGAAAATAGGCGACCTAAACTTAAACCATTTCAACTAAAACAGCAAAAATAAAACAGTTTGAAAATTTAAAAACTTTTCTTTTTCGTTGCAATCACTATTGCAACCTATTCAATTCAAGACTGAATCTAGTTTGATAATCTCACAGAGGAGATTAGTCTGCGCCCATTTCAGGGAGCAGTTGGGCAAGCAAGGTAAGAGGAGCAGGTGGAAGGCCCGCGGCCTCCAATATTTGAAAACGCCCCGGAGTATCCAGCAGAACTGACAAAAATCTTAAAAAACTGGTGGTTACAATTTCCCCAGAGATACTCGCATGGCAAGCATGATGCAACCAGTACATCAACACGCCACACTCCCAACCACTTTTGTTGGTGGAATTTGGAGTCTGCGTATATCTGGACATCCAAAAAATGGCCTTATGGGAAAAATTTTGTGAAGATGTACACAAAATTTTCCTGACTGCGGTGTACGTTGCACCTCACTCCATGTCATGCAGTTGGCTGGACCTAGGTTTTGAGAGCAAAAAAGCAGCAGATGAGGCTGCAGCGGTGCGCGTAGTGGTCAACCTCCCCAAAGGGCAATGGGTTGTCAAAACCAAATGCACCAGATGGACAAAATCAAACCAAATTTTCCTCATGTTTGACTTTTTGCCTACTACGGTAAAACGTGACATTTTGGAACAACACCTGAAAGATGGTCTCGCCATATATGGCAAAATACAATCTTTCAAAATGCAATGCTTCACGCTGATGCCACACCTGTGCACTGGCAAAGCCATCGCAGTTCTGACCTCAACTGAGGAGATTGCAAAGGACCTAACTCAGATCCTGCACTCCACTTTTATTGATATCACAGGGCACACCACCCACCCATTTTGGGTGACCGTGGACAGCGCGCCCCCATTTGCACCCACTGTGATGTGTTCGGCCACAAGGCGCATGCATGCCCCATCAAGGAGGGCGTCACATTCCAAGAGCACCCCTTGGCGGCCATGGCCAACGGAGAGGCGCACTATGAACCAACCGCAAGCACCAAGGAGGCTTTCCCATGGGGAGCACAAGGCTGCTACCTATTGGTAAAGCCTATCTCCCTGCAAGAATGGAAGAAGGCTAAGCAGGCCCATAGGGCCGCGGCCAAGAAAACGGCCAAGGCCACCACCGCTATCCCACACTCACAACGCCAGGAGGACATGGAAACCTTCGCGGTGGAAGCAACTTGGGAATCCATCAACCAATTAGATTGAGAAGCCCATGCCGAGCGGGCCACTCAATCTGAGGATCTGATGGGAGACTCAATCTCACCCAATTGCTGCACCCAAGCTCTGGTCAAAACCAACTTGGGACCTATCTCAACTGAAAAAATTTTTTTGACCTGCTCAACGGTGCACCAAACTTATCCGCACCGCAAAAAATTTGTCCGACGTTGGGAAAACAAAAAGTTAAGGCCAAAGCCAATGTGACTCTTTCCACAAAAATCAACAAAAACTCCAATAGCGTTGCTGCTAACACCTGCACTGCTGTGAAAGCCCATGGGGACCTAGAAGAGGCTGGTGGGCCCGGAGGCCCACCCCCTTGCACCTAAGGTGCAATGGGGGAAACCTTCACTTTAGGGACGTTAGATATTGCCGGACTCAAGGCCTCCCCATCCTGGGCTAGGAAACTGAGTTTTTTACAACGCAATTTACCCATGGATACCCTGGATATCCAGGAGTCTCACTGTCCACGAGGTTCTGAGGAAACTTGGAAAACAATGCTCCTCCCATCCCTATCCTTTTGGTTGAAGCACTGTGGGGTGCTAATTTGGAAAAATAATTTTTTCAAATTTGTATCCTCAGAAACATTCCTAAATGGCCGAGTGCTCATCATCACCTTTTTGTGGGCTGACGTAGCACACGCAATCATCAACATTTATGCCCCAAATGGTGCACACAAGTGTCAGGAATTTTTCTCGTTGGTCAAATCCCTCCTGCTACCCCCTGATTCTTTCCTAGTTGGCGACATGAACTGTTGACTAACCTCACCAATGGACCGATGGCCTCCCTCACCCCATGCCCCACAGGGTCACATTGAACTAAGCGTTCTAAAGGCCACCCTTGGGTTAATGGATGCGCTGCCATGACATGCCCCACTGCTTAAAAACATGACGCGTCCCCACGTCCACAACAGCCAATTAAGGTCCATGACCCGCGTTGACCTTATTCTAACGCTGGCGAAATTCCAACCCCACATCTCCCACTTCACAACAACAAAAATGGAATTCTCCAACCACTGACTGGTCTCGATAACATACCACCTACCTGTCACAGTTGCTAAGGCCCCACATTGGTGCAAAATCTGCCCCTCCAAGCTTGCATTGCCAGGATTTTCCACATGGGTGGAAGAGGTAACTTTGGCAAAAAAGTTTGTTGCACCGTTTTGTGTGGACCCCATTTCCACATGGGCAACTTTCAAAGAGGACACCATCCGCCACTCTCGCCATCTCTCCTCCAGATGCTCATGAGCCACATCAGCGGTTATCTCACATGCTCTGGCAGAATTGGCACACTTGGAGTCCAACATTCCAGCTACAGGATACAGCCCTGCATGGGGCTGGAAGTGGGCGAAGGCAGCTGCCCACCTCAATGCACTCGAAAGGCAACACAAACATTGGGTTTGTGTCCAATACAGGACCACACGCATCACTAAAGGTGACAAATGCACCGCATATTTCTTTAAAAAAAATTTTGCACCACGCCAGAGCATGGCCTGCACACAGGTGCGAAGATCAGATAATTCTATTGTGGATACACCGGATGAAGTGGCAATCAAAACGCAAAAATATTACTCCAAGTTATACCGAGAAGAACCAATTCAGCCAGCCAAAATGGCGGAATTTCTCAACTGAGCTCATATCCGCACCATTTTCCAATACCCAGAAATAATGAATTTAATTACTCCAAACAAATTATGGACAGCCATTCGCAGTGTGCCAAACTGAAAATGCCCAGGCCCAGATGGCATTCCATATGAGTTCTACAAAAAATATTTCAAATATATATCTCCACTTCTGCTTGCCTCACTTAACCAAAGCCTGTTGGAAATGCGCCTCCTACCAGGAGGACATGAGGCCTTTACTGTCACACTCTTCAAGAAAGGGGATAAACTTGACTTAGCCAACTGGCGCCCCATTTCTCTAATAAATCAGACACCAAAATTTTAACAAAAATTATGGCTAACCAATTAGGGACTGTAGCATCTGCCACCATCTCCCCAGAACAATTTGGTTTCATCCCCAGAAGGTCAATTTGGGATAACGTGCACTCTGTGGCTAATGTATGTCAGTACACAGCCTCTGGGGCACTTGTATTCTTGGACCAACAAAAGGCCCATGAAAGAGTAAACTGGGAATACCTAAGGCCTGCCTCCATCAATTCCACCTACCCCCTCACTTCATCAACTGGGTGATGCTGCTCACGGAATTTGCAACAATGGCAGTGCATGGCCCTGGCTTCTTAACGGAAGTAGTCCGCCCTCAAAGGGGCTTGTGACAAGGGGACCCCCTCAGCCCACTCTTATACAACTTCAGCCTTGACCCACTACTGCGAAATGTGAATGCCCAACTCACTGGGGTCCATGTGCCAGGCCAAGCCCCAATCAAGATGTTGGCATTTGCAGATGATTGTGTGGTTGGGGTGTCTAATAATCAAGATGCACGCATGCTTGAAGCTCTCATCTAGGAATATTCCCAGGTAAGCAACGTGGCACTGAACGCCTCCAAAACTGAAATCATCCTCCTTGGTCAGTTTCAGAACTGCTGGGCCTCAGCAATTAGTTCCCAACCTGGCCCATCTGCTCGCCCACGTCCACGCCTTACTAACTCAACACACACCGCTCCACTGGTGCTCCCCTTTGTGCCACGCCCTACCATAGGACCGGTGCGCCACCTGGGCGTGTGGATGGAGGCAGGTGGATATGCATCAGCAGTAATGGAGTGCCGTATTCTGGACAGCGTGATGAAGTGAATCGCCTCTCTCAGAGCCCACCCTACTTACCTTACTGGCAGGGTTGTTTTAGCCAACTATATGCTCCTATCCAAAGTCTGGTTTGGATCCCACGCCATCTCCTTCTCCCCAAGCCTCTTCAAATCCTTGTATGCTTTGCTGAAAGGATGGATTTGGTCAGGCCGCCCTCCACCAGTGCGGCTAGAGGTCATGTTTGGCCTCATCATCATGGTGGCATGGGCCTGCTTGACTTCAAATCCCATGCTGCCAAGATCCTGGGCACCTAGATCGCGGCTGTCACCAATCCCACACTCCCATCCCAACACTGGTCCCGCACAGCCCACTCCAACTTCTCCTGAGCCTTAAGCCTCAACAATCCATCAAACCCCCACTCCCTGATGAAATACCTCGCATCACACACATCGGCCACAGGTCCTCACGGGATAAAAACCCACTACAAACAAATCTATTTTCCATGTGGAGCGCAGAGTGGAGAATTCATATTAGCGGACATAAAACCCAAAGAGGCCGCCCCTCTCCTCAGTTAACACAAGAGGTACGGGGGCTACCCATCCATGATGGCGTGATCCCCATTTGGCCCCATGTCCTATCCAGGGTGGACTACCTGGACATGATGTGACATCCCTTATTCCATTGAGACCCAAAAAACAATCTGGAAATATGTTCATCACCCACTGTTGCAGCCTCAAGTCCGCTCCCATGTGTGGCACTGCCTGAGGCGGGTGTATCATACAGCTGAGCGCTCTAATGCTTTACACTCATCCTGTGTCGTGTGCAGCCAGTATGGAACGCTGTTCCACCGCCTGGAGAAGTGCCCCACCTCTAAAGTGATATGGCGCGAAGTTCAACGTCTTCTGGGCCAGGATCAAACGCATCCCTTCAGTCTGTCAAGAGATATGTTTGCTCTATCAATGGCCTCCCTCCCTTCCACCCTCCCTTCATGCTCTGGTGGTTGCAATCGCCATGTGGACCATCCACACGATTGTCTTAGATGCCATCGCAGGCTCCACCCCCACCCTCCCATAAGCTGTCCACAGATTCCGGTCTCACTTGGTGGACCACTTTCAAGCGTGGATGTTTGGATACCTCCCACCACGTCGCTGACAGCTGGTCTCCTCCCAGTTCCCAGTCTGGTTCATCAAATCAGACCCCTTCCTCCACACATGCTCAATAGTGGCTACGGCCCCTTCACACGTTCCCCCCTCCCCATAAGTGGCGTTCCCTCTGGCAACAAGAGATAGCATTGCTTCTCTGGGGTGCTTCCCCCAGTACTAAGTTTATCTGTCCTGAGTCATATTCAGAAGTGTCCATCCCATGGTCGGCCTTCCCCAAAATAAATTTAACATTTAAAAACAGTTTGAAAATTTATTTACTTTTTATTAACAATATTAAGGTTTTTATGCAGGGTGGATAATTTAGAAGACATACAAAAATTATCAATCATTGCTATCACAATAATCGCAGAACGCCTTACCAATTGTAAATAGTATAGGTTCATCTCCAAACTTACATCCTATAAAAGCATATTTCCACACTTAGCTAGATTCAGATGATTAATCATAAAAGAAGCATGATAAAATGCCACAATAATAAATATTGGATTGGAAGTTACAATTAGCGATTTATTATAAGGAAGTGCTCATTCTTCAAGCCAACTTATAATATAATGTTGTTAGTCACAGTCAGAAACTCTGCCTTTGCTAGTTTAACTTGGTTGGTCAAATTGCTGCAGAAGGGTTCTGTCAAACACAGATTAGACACTAGAAGACCTTCTTTAGGAGCATAGTATTCCTCATTGTGTATATCTTCTTCTGATACTGCCCAATGTAGCATCAATCACTCATTGGAATTTTTCATCGCCCTCCTGGCAGTATCCTTGTGAGACTCTTAAACAAAGATCCCAATATATTTCCACCTAGCACAAGGCTCAAAAACTCAACCAATATCTCCCTTGGCGTTAACAGCAAATAAGATATCCTTCTTTAAGTGTATCCTATTCTCATGATATTAGACTGGTTATTGGTGAATTCATGTTTCTTTAGAACACAGACTGGTTATTGAGATCTCTTCACTTATAAAGATAAGTGTAAACATAGATTAAACTCAAAATTTGTGTGGGATTTAACTTTTTTAGATAAGATTGAAGTATTTTTAATATAGGTGTTAAAATTAACACATGAAATAAATGTATTTGTTGAAATTTTCGCCCATATTCCCAGCCTTCTAGATTACATGGGATTACTAGGAAAAATTCCCTAAGGTGAAGTGAATTGGAAGTCAGTTGGCCTGAGTTTCAGAGTAACTACATTTGGGGATTTTTTGATATTTGACTTGTTGTATCCATTGGGGATCAATCCAGACAATTTCTCAAGATCTCATTGGGTGGAGTTGCTGACAAAATAGGGGCATCTGATAGTGATTAACTATCAGGTGTACTTATTGGGATCAGTTTGGATTTCATCACCAACTGATTGGGAATGAATAGCAAGTTGTGAGGCGAGTGATGCCACCTGCAACTAAAAAATTAATTAGTTGGTGATTGATCTGATATAATGGGTAATAAGTCCCATTACCTAAACAGGTCGCTAGCCAATTATGGTTGGTTTGCTTGGATCAAGAGGAAAACATTAGGGACACGTTTTTGACTCTTTCCATTTGAGGTCTCGAGGATGTCCAACAACAGAATCCTAGCCAGGATGGGGAAGACCATCGCTGCATAGATGAGGATGGGTGATTCAACAGCAACAGCTTCCGTTTCATCAAAGAGGTAACAAGCAAGGGTTAGACAGCTGAATTCCCCACTATATATATTCCCTAGGATTTACTAAAATAAAAAAAACCAGTACTTTAAATTCAAATATTAAAAAGCATTATTTACATTATCAATTCAGTGTATAGTTAGATTATCAGCTTCTATTGTGTTGTTCTGTCTCAAGGATATTATTGCAGAGGGCAATAAATGGAAGACTCTCAGAGAGAAGAGCAAAGATCCAAGAGGGGATCTAGAGAAGAAGGAGCCACAATCAGGAATAGCTGCTGACTGTGTGTTGGGCTGAAAGAGATTGTCACCGGGGTATCTCAGCAAAGATTGGGTGAACAAGAGCATAGGGAACGAATCCCTATTAGTATGACTTTACAAGTATTTAATCAGGAATACTGGTCAAGTGTTGGGCCGAAATACAATTCATACTCAACTATGGATAATAGTCTCCATACTATTATCAATTAATAATTTATTCTATACAACGTGATGAAGTTCTTGAGAAAATCAAACCTGTGCAGTAAAAAGGTTACTGGGTTGCTTGCCAATAACAACCAAACAAGTAAATTTTTACAAGTTGGTGCTCACTACAGGGGTAGTTGAGTGAAGAATATAGAAAATGATGATAAATGAAGATGTTTCCAATTTTGAAAATAAGTTACTGAAGGAAGTAACAAAGATAGAACGTGAAGAGGATCATGTTCATTGGCATTCACCCAGCTCAGATGTGGAGCTCTGAGTGAAGCAAGTTAAAGATACTCAAGTTCAGTGAAAAGGACTTGCAGCCTAGATATGGAACTATCTAGTGCTGCAAGGTTGCCAGTTCCACCAGACATCTATTTGAGATGAAGAGTTCAGCAGGGCCAACTTGGGTTGAAATTGGGCCCATTGGAAATAGTCCCAAGGAACAGCAGGATCAACTCAGGTTGAAATTGCATCCTCTTTAAATAGTCCTGAGGAGTGAGTGTTTAGATGCGGCATTGAATGAAATAGGAAGCAATCAATCCAGAGAATTGAATTGCCATACCAATGAAGATATGAAGACAAAACAAAAAATGATTAATTTAAGATAGTGGAGAAAAACATTGAATTAATAACACTTAATCAATGGTTAGAAGTTGCTGGAGACAAGTTCATCAATTCAGGAGAAATTGGATGAAGCTAATGTGGCCAGAACGACCTGTGTAATTAAGGATAGCCACAAAGGCTGAAAATCGTTTCAGGAGAAAAATGATCTGGACAATCAGATGAAACTGTTGAAATGGGATACGAGGATCTAAAATCATCAGTTGCCAAAATAAGAGATGGAATTAGGAACTGTTGGACGAATAACCAGTCGCTATTAAAGACCTAATAGTTAAGAGTATTGTCAAAGTTGGCAAGAGTAGCCTATATGTGAAGAGACAGCGCTGCTGGTCATATAGAGAGAAAGGTCAGTACTAATCAGAAGTATTGAGCTTAAGAGAGATTAGTTGCGATGTTCCCAGCGGACCTCTGAACCATTAAATGGTTATGTCCTGAGATTTTTGGTCAAGTCCTGAAAAGGAGCACTGAACCAAATGGTTAGTTAAATATTAAGAGGATAAGATTTTGAACCATGATAACTAGTAGTTTTTTGTACCTAGGACCAAGTTTGGATGAAGGGGAAAAGAAGGACCTCTAAACCTTTTTGTAGGTTGCAAGTCCCATTGCAAAAGAAAAATACAAAAAAAAATATAAAACATATAAGATATCGATTTAATGATCTATGAGTTTTGGACCTATGAAATGATGAGAAAATCCTGACAGCCAAACAAAGGAAATTCCACTCTCAATGAGATAAAGTTATTGGCTGGGGTAACGGAGAGCATCAATATATTGGTTGATCAAGAGCAACTCGCTGATCTATCAGAGGTCCAGCAAGTGGAGGTGCTCAAATTGTTGAAAAGTATTGGGGAGTATTCACCCAAAAATGACCAGGATTTGAGATACACAAGAGATGTGATTCACAAGGTCAATATGGGGGAAATTTTTTGATCAGGACAAAATGAGATTGCCAGCATAAGTGCCGAGAGTATCAATCTATTAGAAGATTTATTCAGGACTTCGCCCAAATAGCTGATCCATTATTCCAATTATTAAAGGATCTGAAAAAAATTTGTATGAAATGAAGAGGCCCTGGAGTTGGGACCATCTAGTGAAAAAGAGGCCCTGGACTCCTTTGATGAGTTACGCCAGTATTTGATAGATTTGCCAATTATAAAATATCCAAATTTTGGTTGTAGTTTTATCATTCAAACTGATGCTTCATTGATGGTGATCAGCGCCATACTGAGCCAAGTAGACGAACTTGGGACAAACATCCAGTGGCATATGTGAGCCAGACACTCTCAGCTGCCGAGAGGAACTACACCATGATTGCACGTGAATGCCTTGTGGTCATTTATGCATGCAAACAGTTTTGGGTGTACGTCCACAGAATGCACTTTAAGGTGGTAATAGACCACTCTTTGCTGCACTGGCTGCACAATTTAAGAGAGCCAGAAGGAAGACTGACCTGATGGGCACTTAATCTTCAGGCTTATGATTATGAGATTGTCCACTGAGTGGGGGCTATAACCAGAATGCTAATGCTTATCGCAGTTACCAATGGTCCAGTTGGTATACCCACAGGCGGATGAGTTATTCCAGAGAATGGTCGAAGGAAAGATTAGGGGATGAGCCCTGAGAAATCCAAGGTGTGCTTCGGAAAGTGATGGAAAACACTGAGACCATGGATGGACAAGTATTCAAGATGATTAATGGGAAGAGGTTATTATTCCCAAAACTGCCAGAAAGAGCAGTGATAGTACAAGCAGCTCACAAGGTTGTCAGGCATGGAGGCCTGAGAAAACAACTGACTATATTTTCCAGTACTATTACCAGGATTCAATCAACTATGATGTTGCGGATTATCTAGCTTGTTGCGTGGAGTGCCAGCTGCAGAACCACATAAGAATACAACTGGATACCAACTGGTCCACCCTGGATTTTCCTGGCACATGGTGTCCATTGACGTGATGAGATGCTGACGATGAGCACATGGAGAGTCAAGTATATTATAGTTGCCATTAACCATCTAATGAGATGGGTCAAGATGAAGGACCTAACTTGAGTAGATGCTACCAGTACCATGAGGTTCATCCTAGATCAAGTGGTATACCAGCATGGATGTCCGCAGGTCCTGCTTAGTGACAATGGGACCAACTTCACATCTCATGTGACCCTGAGGTTGAACGAGATAAAGGGGATCAGAGGAGTCATGTCATTACCTTACTGGCTAGAGATGAATGGACTGGTAGAATGGATGAATGGAACGCTGGCCGCAATGTTGAGGAAGCTAGTCACAGGGAGCACTTCCGCATGGGGAACATACCTGAGTTCAGTGACATTTGCCTACAATATTAGTCATCATACAGCGATGAGGAAGGATGCCGTTTGAATGGTTATATGAAAGAAAGGCCATGTTGCCACCAATTTTATATTTGGTGGTGGAACCTAAGTTGGGGATGAGTACTGAGAAATACCTGAACTGACTGATGAGTATCCTGATCAATATGCAATTGCAAGCATTTGATACAACCTTGAAGAAAAGGATATGAGCGAAATTGACAGATGACAAAAACTGACTAGCCTTAGCTAAATATCGGACAGGGGAAAGAGTTGCCTATTGCGATATGCATGGTTTCAGATGAAGAAACAAACTAGATGCATTGTGGTCAGGTCTCTTTGAAGTGATTACCAAGACGGCGACTGATGCTTACTCCATCAAGAATCTCTTGGATGGAAGAGTTTTTGAATCAAGTCTATGATAAGTATCTTAATCGTTGGATCAATGAAGAAAATAAAAGAGTTCCCAAAGGACTGATGAACCATTAGGTTGGTCATGTTCTGATGATTAGGTCAAGTCCAAAAAGGACCTCTGAACCAATCTAGATGGTTAAGTCTGAAAAAAAAATCTGAACCATAGAAAACTGGCAGGTTTAAGTACCCAGGACCCAGTTTGGGGGAAAAATAAAAAAAGATAGACCACTGAACCAAAACAAGGTCAAATCCCATAGGAAAAAAGAAGAATAAAGATAAAAAATTGATAAAAGATATTTAAAAAAGAGTAGAAACTGCATTGAGAAAAAACTGATACTTTTATAATTTTTTTATTGATTGTCCTTGGTATGGGGATGATTCCACCTATGTCGCCTCTTGAGGGAGGGAGGATGGATTGCGGTAGGAATGAACAGCCCATCAAAATTAATATGTGATCAGATGCTAGCGAGGGCGAGACCTACACAAAACCACATTCTTTCAGAGGACGTTGAGCCCTGAGAAAAAGCGACTAGGGGAAGGGAAATTGAGATGTCAGATGAAGCCAATCGCAAAACCTTGGAGTGGGGAGGAAACCAACAGCATAAAAAGAGGCAATTGGCAAATAACCCTGAGTAGTACCAATATGGTACTGGAGCTGAAAGATTAGTCCTGAGCGCCTGATGATGGGTTTCATCAAGGACATTGGACATGTGGGTTGGCAATGAAGAAGGGATGCTTGACGGGGGTTGCCAAATCATGCCCCCTATCAGCAACATCAGAGGAAGATACTGATGGGAAGCGTTGGAGAAGAGATAGCTGTGCAAAGAGCGGATTGCATCCTGTAAGAAGTGACTACGGTCTTCTCAGAAGCTAAAGCTGAATGAACGGTGGAACCCAGGTGAGGCTGGAAGCTTAGTGGACCAACTTCAAAGTACTAGGCCAGCAAAGCAAAGAGTATAAGCGGTGGTATGCCAATCCAGAAGGTTATCAAGATCAGAGGGATTCAGCACTAGAGTCAAAGCCTTAATGACTTGGGCCCAGAGTTCAGCATAGGGGAGCTCAAAGTAAATACTGTTACCAATTGAGAGCTTATAGACCAGAAAAACGGGTTTGTAATATTGACCGAGTCAGAAGAGGAACTCAGGGAGCAGGTCTGACCCAGCAAGAAACAAACGATCTAGAGCAAATGGCATAACATCCAGACCATCTACTACAATGTTTGGAGCATCAGTGAAAGGAGCTGAATCCAGAAGCGTTCTTAAAGTCCAGCTCTGGAATTGACAGCAGAGGAAAAATTGGCCGAGAGTTGTTCAAAATGATAGCCAGTCTGGTTTTGGATGGATTAAGTACCGTTTCCAGTAATTTGATGGAAGGACTAGCTGCTTGCACCAGACTAGGCGCATGAGTCCTTGAAGGACCATAAAAGAGGTTCCGCTGAGCATCCCAACTCATTTGCTGGAAGAGACGGAGGTCTGGATCAGACAAACTATTCAGGAGCTGCTGGTAGCACATCTCAGAATTCGATATATGAGCTGGACAAGAGGGGGATGTCAGACTTATATAAAAGTTGACATTAAAAACTCTATAATCCATTAAGCTCCAATTTTGGAGAAACAAACTCTAAAATTAATGAGATAAGCTCTCCAAGGGAAGAATTTAAAAATAAAGAGGTTATGAGAGAAATAACAAGGGCGAATAAGAAGTATGTGTTCTTAATTGAGCTGCAAAACAAACATCAATGGCAAGAGTCTCCTGTCTAGGATGAGGAGAAAATCAGGAAATCAAGGACGCCGGACCAAGAATTCTGAATATGACAGTGGGTCATATACCCTGACGGGTGAAAACCAGATCCTAGGACTAATATCGTCATGAGTAAATCAATAAGCCTGGCATGACAATAGATCATGGGGACTGTGCTGTGAGAAGGTTGTAGCGAGGAGGAAGAGGAAGAACGCCATATGCTGAAGGTCATCTCAAGCAGCGTTGAGTATTGATGAGTGTACTTTGCTTGAACATGTAAAGTATTTGACCAAGTGTCCAAAGCGGTGTTCTCATGCCCTGGTCCTTTTCTCTCTGGAAATCTAGGCAAGAGGGGGTATGTGTTGTGATTTTTGCCCATATTCCCAGCCTGCTAGATTACCTGGGATTGCTAGGGGAAAATTCCCTAAGGCGAAGTAAATAGAAATAAGTTTGACTGAGTTTTAGAGTAACTACGTTTGGGGGATTTTGGGATATTCTCCTGGTTGTATCCAACAGGTATCAATCTGGATGAATACCTAATATCTCATCGGGTGGAGTTGCTGACAAAATAGGGGCATCTGATAGTGATTAACTATCAGGTGTACTTATTGGGATCAGTTTGGGTTTCATCACCAACTGATTGGGAATGAATAGCAATTTGCAAGGCGAGTGATGCCACCTGCAACTAACAAATCGATCTGGTGGTGCGTGACCTTCCTTAATGGGTAATAAAGTCCCATTACCTAAGCAGGTCGCTAGCCAAGTAAGGTTGGTTTGCTTGGATCAAGAGGAAAACATTAGGGACACGTTTTCTGACTCTTTCCATTTGAGGTATTAAGGATGTCCAATTACAGAATCCTAGCCAGGATAGGGAAGACCATTGCTGCTGAGATGAGGATGGGTGTTCAACAGCAACAGCTGCCATTTCATTGAAGAGGAATCAACTGAGGGATAGACAGCCAAATTTCCCAATATATATATTCCCTAGGATTTACTATAATAAAAAAACCAGTACTTTACAGTCAGATAGTAAAAAGCATTATTTACGTTATCAATTTGGTGTATAGTTAGACTATCAGCTTCTATTGTGTTGTTCTGTCTCAAGGATATTATTGCAGAAGGCAATAATTGGAAGACTCTCAGAGAGAAGAGCAAAGATCTGAGCAGGTGTCTTGAGAAGAAGGAGCCACAATCTGGGATAGCTGCTGACTGTGTGTTGGTCCAAAAGAGATTTTCACTGGGGTATCTCAGCAAAGATTAGGTGGACAAGAGCATAGGGAACAAATTTGTACGAGTATGACTTCATGAGTATTTAATCAGGAATACTGGCCAAGCCTTGGGCTGAAATATAACTCATACTTAATTATGGATAATAGTCTTCATACTGTTATCAACTAATAATTTATTCTATACAATGCAACAAAGTGCACGAGGAAACCAAACATTTGCATTAAAAAGGTTAGTGGGCTACTTGCTGATAACAACTGAACAAGTAAATTTTTACAGTATCTAATTTACAAGTGGACTATGGTGATATTGTAGGGGCCAATGAACCCCTCGTGATCTTCAAATTAATTTCTGCCTCAATGGCGGCACCCATTTGGTTCATAGCTTGTATCTGCAAGTTCCATATCATAGTGGACATTCCTGAACCAGGATGTTCAGTGGCCCCTTGCTCCATAACTTCTTATTGGTCTGGGGCAGTAATACTTATTGGATTATTTAACTTTTTCTGAATTGATAATAACCTATTTGCATCAGGATTTGTATGATGGAGCTGCTTTGATGCACTTTGCTTCAGGGTTTCAACCATCCATTGATATCAGTCAATTACTTTTTGGGTAATATTAAATGTAAGTAATATTGTTTTCTGTTAGCAACTAGGTTCAGATGTTTGTTTAGTCATTTTTTGTCATTAGCAATGTCAGATTGAATTACATCATCATTAGCCAATTTTAAATTATTGTGCCTAAAAGGTATAAAGGGGGCTTACATTCATACCCTTTGATAACGGCATCATCGTTTTCAAAAATTAAACCTCATTTTCTGAAAAGCATCAAATATTTTAGTGAAGTCATCCCAACTGACTGACAAATTTCTTAGGCCATCATTATTTTAAAAGGGGTTCATTTCCCTTGTTCATGTTTTGATCAAGTATATCTAAAGTTTGGGGTGTTGGTATACTGGCAAAATATCTTCCAGAGTACGAGGAATTATTCTCCAGTATATCTATGATATCTTCCATGACATTAATGAACCCTAACTAACATAATTATAACCGACATTGTAATCAAATTCTTTGTGAATTATATTCAACAAACTAATTGGTAACGTATGCCAATCTTCAGACAGTTAAACTATCATTTTCAAAATTTGATCAATAAGTTAATCAATAAATGAACCAATGTATTATATATATTTGATTAACTGATTAAAACTTAACTAAGGATAATGCAAGATATTTTTTAAATGAAGAATAGTAATGACTGGTTTGCATTATCAACAACTGACAATTATTTCCATTCTCATAGTGAGAAACTCTTGTTTCAAATTTTAATATTCTGTGCACTTTTGAACTTGACAATGAGAATTTCCTTAAGTCAGCCCAGGTGTGTTGGGATCAAAGAGTGGCTCCAAGCATCTCATGTGCTTCTCTTCTCATGCATTCCTGAACATAGCAAGCTTCTGACTGTTGTATGTTTAAACCATGCTAATCTTGTATAGATGAAGAAATCTGATTGTATTTACCTCACCAGAAGTAAAATTGGTCTTGAAGTTCAGGCTGATTATAATCTTCAGATTTAATTTGTCAAGTAGGTTGTAAAATCATTTCTGGTATGTTGGTTCTGGTAATGCATTTTCTAAAGTAGGTAGAGGTCTGTGAGGAATAAAAGACTAACTAGAATATCACTTTTATCTTATCTTAAGATCTAAACTAGCCATTAAGACATTCCTAAATAGTATAAATTGTGTTTAAGCTATGTATGGTTTTATTAAACTCTTTTATCAGTTATTTTTTCAATTTTGTTTAATGCTAGTTCAATGATTCTTTTTGTGCTGGTATCAGTCTGACTCTTTCTAGTTCACTAGCCAAAATGAGCATATTTCTGATTTCACTCATTATAAACCTAATATAATCTAAAGATTTCTCTCTTCCAAGAATTTCTTTTTATGGTACACTTCCATTGTATCATCATAGTATTCTTTACAATAGCTTGGCTGCAACTCCTGTAGTGAGCACCAGTTACCATAAACTGTTCCATTACTCATGGGGTGCTGATTCATAATGGTGTATCAGATGCAATAAGTTACTTGTTGATTCAAAAAGTGCGCCATGAAGAAATTTAAAGAGTCTCATTATTGGTGGTATAGAATCATTACTCATTTTTCCAAACGCATTCTATAAATTTACACCTTTAGATATAATTCAAGATGCTGTTTTGAAGCTCACAGGACTCTTTTCAATCTCTTCTAGTTTTTTAAGATAGGAATTAATTTTCTAAAGTAAATCAATCACAAGTCAAAAGGTATTTATACATTATAACAGAAAATAACAGGTTCTTGAAGGAAAATTTTTAAAATATAGTAAAGTATATCCAGTAAATAGGGAATTTAGGATGTATAAAGTAGAATTTAGAAAATGATCTCAGATCTTTATAAAAAGTGATTTTGTATTCATAACTTGGTTTGAGCGTTAGCGGAGTCCAAACCCCTGATTCTGGTTGATTTTCTAGGTTTTCTCTGCACGTTTACTGTGGAACTCCTGGTGCTAAAGATATAGATTTGCTTTTTGAGCCTGAACGTGGCTCCAGTGATTATCTTAGCTCTTGTGACTTTCCTAGTGGAATATTCTATGTCAATTATTGATAGTTTGTAATTTATTGATTTCCCAATTTTGGTAACATTTTAATAAGATGGATTAGGTCAAATGGGAAAACATATTTTTATTTGAGTAATGTAATTTGGCTGTCATTAGTGGGACAACCTAAATGTATATAAGATGTTCCTTCAAAAAATATTAGTTGAGCTTCTGTTTTTGTGACTCAATGGTGCTTTGCAAAGAAGCTTGACAGTCAATACTTTAATCAGTTAAAGATTTATGACCAGTATCTTATTTATTTTGGGATCTAAGTCAAGCTTAGGTTCAACATTTAGAGTATCCATCTATGGTAGGTACAGTGAAATTGACTTAATGAAATCAAGTGCCAAAAAGGGGATATAGATGAAATGACATAAATTTGGTGTAGTGTAGAATAGGGGTTTTTATATGTTACATTAACACTATAAACTCCATAAGGAAAAGGATTAGTAATTTCAAGGGAAAATCTGCATGGGAGGCTCTTAGGAGATTGCTTCCAGATTATATATAATGCCTTTGTAGCATATTTTTGATAGGGAGAAAAGGTATGTGAATGTACAAATTCAGATGAGACTTGGTACCACTTAGGTTATTGTTTTTATTTTGTTGATATTACCCTTTTGTGGGTAAATCTTAATCTACTTCCTTTTGTGCCACCTAGTGTGATAGTCACCTGATATATTGATGATCCTTCAATTTGGTTAGGCAGAATTTCATTTTGGGTATATTTGGCACAAATTGGTCCAATTAAACTTTACTATTATTAAATTGAACTTAAAAACTGTTGATTTTTGCAAGTAATTAATTAATGTGACTTCTTTAAGCCCATTATTGGGTATAGCATCAATTTTCTTATGACGGTCAACAGTTTGATATTTTTCACATCATGTCCAATATACTGATATTCAAATTCACTCTCTTCAAGGAATATTAGTAGGGGATACCAATGTAAGAATCAGCTATGTATGCAGCTATTAGTTACTCCAGTTTTTAGAAACTTGATGATTATTTGCCCCTCATTTGTAGGTCATAGCGTATTGTTGATCCCAGTTAGAATCTGATTTTCCTCCGCGGGGCGCTGTATAAATGTGATTTAACAATACTAAATCAGAAATCTCAAAAGTGGGTAAAATTTGGAGAGGTTCTAGAACTACTTAGACATCCCTTTTAACCATCTTGAGTAGATTTATCATTGCCTCTGATTGAAGGCATATGATCTTCTGGTCTAATCTTCTTAGCATTTTGTCAGGCTCTTCAGTACTATTTCTGGTAACTTCCTGAGCTAATAGATCTGGGATTCCATTTTCTCTTCCATATAAGGCCTTTAAGGGTGACATTATAATAATTTGATAGTTCTATCCTGTAAGCCATCAACTTACTTGGAGATATTGGTCCCAGTGTAATGGATTGTTAATAGCCATCTTGCATAATATTAAAACTAACATTTTATTTACTAACTCTACATTACCATTAGCTGATGAGTTATAGGATGCTGAGAATAGTTGTTGAGATCCCATGCTCCTAGTTAAGATCCTCACAACTCTTAAAGTTAAGCTCTTTCCATTTTCACACAGTAATACTTGTAGCCACCAATGATTATTAAATATTTTGGTATAAAAAGTTAGTGATATACTTGGCAGTCAGTGCGTGAATAGTAAGGTTTTGACTCACTTCATGAAATGATTGTCCCTACAAGGATTATTGATTTCTTCCTGTAAATTCAGCCAGTGGACCGATGCCATCTAAACTGATGGTATGAAAAGGCTGCTGAGGGGTCATTGATTGATACTTGTACATGGCCTTATGTGGCATTTGTTTTTTACAAGTCATGCAAGTGTCTAAGACGTCCACTACAGAGTTCAGTATTACTTCCCAATAGTATTGATCCTTGATCCATTTGTAAGTTTTTCTTGCTCCTTCATGTCCTAAGGTAATGTGGGCTTCCATTATACTAGGTCACATTCCAAAGGTCACAAGTACAGTATACTATCAATAGTCTTTTTTGGTGTAATAATCTATCATAAATTTTAGTGTTGCAAGCGTGTTATTTCAAAATCTTAAAACTGTTTCAACTTTGTCCTAAAAAAATCTGGCTTCATGAGTAGATCATGTAAATGTTCAGATTCACTAATGTCTAAATGTAGAAGAGGCAATTGGTCAATCCATCTATGTTCATGTATATTAGAACTGACAAAATATGATGTTGGTCCTTGAAGATGGCCAAGGCAAATAATGAAGAAAAGGACTTAAAAAAGTTGGTTTAGAGGTCATAAAAAATAATTAAACTTGGCTAAAGAGAGGCCAGAGTTTCCTTGAGAATATATTTATACCTAGTCATGATATCTTGGACAAGCAGGGAGAGCCAGAAGAAAGTAGGGGTTTCCAGTAGAGAAAGTAATGAGAACCTAACCAAATGGTTCAGAGTTCCACAAAATAGAGAAATAAACTTCTACTAAGAGCCAAAAAGGTAAAACATAAAAGTTTAATTTAAGGAGTATTTTTATATTTACCTTAAATAGTGCTAGTAAATCAAGGGATAAAATAAGGGATAAGTAACAATAAGTGTAAGCCCTGTTGAAACTGACAATTTAGAAAATATTAAACTAGTTTTTCATGATGGAAGGAAGTAGATAGTAGATAAAGGTATTCATAAAATGGAGCAATGTTAGAGATAAGGTGATGTTTGAGCTTGCTATCTACAGCAAAGAACAATAGTTGTGATAGTAAGTTTCAGCCCATAGCATCAATTAGTGTATTACTTTAAAAACAATTTACCATGAAAAATAACAGTTAGAAAATTTATCAATATTGATTAATCTCAGTTGATGCTAAAAAACTCAAAGTTGATAATAATTTTGGACCTTAGCCTAATAAAGCATCGCTAGATAAAAAATTATAATTATTGCAAGTTGAGATTTTCTGAAGTAATAAATAAGTCGGAAGCCCAAACTGAGGTTTAACCAAACTATTAAGAATTCTGAAAATGCCCTCGCCAAGCCTTGACTGGGGGTACCAATTATATATTGAAGATTGGATAATTATTACACCTTGAGGTATTTGGGGTAACCTTGGCTCAATGAGCATGAAGTGGTTGGAATGAGCATTTAGTGGAGTAGCAAATTAGTTCATAGATATTGAAGTTATTAGTCTTGAAAAGCTTAATCTGTTATTAGAAACAGTTTGGATAAAGGCAAGAATGAATGAGGCTGAGACTTCATGTTTAACTTGCTAATGATTTGTGACATTATATACTTTATGACCAAAATGGTTGGGTGAGTTAGGATGAAGAACTTATCAGCTCAGATTAGGGGTACCAGGGCTTGATTAATTAAACAAACATCATCTTTGTGGTGTGGCGGAACTACAGGGATGACATTGGAGTGCTTGTCATTTACAACGTTAAAGCTGAGCTCAACACAATTCTTATCAATCAGTTAGTTTTTCTTGTTGATGATTTTTGTATAAAAATTGCTTTGATGTTTTAATCTTGTGGCTTGGTCTTAAAATCAATATGGTGGCCAATATAACTGATAAAAATCATAAACTTTACTAGAGTGGCTTAGCCATCAGTCTGGTTAGCCTTAAAGTTTGAGCTTGGTTGGCTTGTACCTGAATTTTCTTAAATTATACTCTCTAGACTTGAGATTAGGTGATATAAATTTTATCACGGTTCTCTGTCCAGTATTATTGATTAGTTTTTCAGTTAAGTGACCTCCAAAGTCATAATTGGGTGGCTTAACATAATAATCATTTGGACCCATATTTATTGAATAAAGCGCTGAATGGTAGAGTCAAATTGATTATATATTTTGGATTTTTAATCAACCTCTTGTTTTTGTGAAGGGGCTCCTTAATGGTTGTGGGTTTCAAATCAACTTGACAATGGTTTAAATATTTGTCTGGAATTTTAAATCTGCTTGCCAATTAGGATCCTCAATATTCAACCTATCTCCAGGTGATGTCCTATCTTAAGTTAAGTTTTAAGGATTCTATGTTATTTTGCTAAGGTTTGTAATGAACATTTAAGTTGATTTGCTGGTCTGGTAGCAACTACCTAAAAATAATCTTAAATTATTCAAGAGGGATCTTGAGATTTTTGACTCTTTGGCTTTGACAAAAAAATCCTAATATATTAGTATAAAATAGATAATAAATACGTTGTTGAGAATATAATAGATTGTGGAATGCAATTTGGTCCTGAGGCCCTGTGCTCAGCTGGTCCAAGCAATTTACTAAGGTTTTTGAGATCCTAAGCAGAGGGAATAAAATTTGGCGCTGTAACATTTGGTTTAGTTGGCCTATTTAAGCAGTTATACTCTTTGGTATCGTGAAATAGATTGGTGGTGAGTTACTTTTTTTGGAGTGCATTAATATTGTCAGAAGGCTCAGTCTCAGCTGCCAAATTAAACTTGAGATTTTTTGTTGGCCTTGGCTTTGGTAGCAACATTCAATTTTCTGGTTTTGGCAAGCTCAAGTTATTCTGGATGTTCTTTCACAAAGGAATGTGAGTTGATCATTTAAAAGCTGAAATATTTATTTTGGACCTGAATCAAATGCACTTTGAAATAATCAGCGGCGTTGTGGATTACTCTAATGGAAGACTAGCATTGCTTAATTGACAACTGAAAAATATTAGTTTCTTCTCATCCCAGATCTAAGGTATAATAATACCCTCACTTGTAGATTCTTTAATTAATTCTATGGCGAGCTGGTAAGCACATGCCCATCCAAGGGGCTTATCTGGAAAGGCAAAAGTCTTTCCAAATTGTTCACAATTATTACATTATAAAAAACTTATGCTATCAGCTCCTGGTATATGGGAGGCGGATTAATTTATTTCCATAAAATTTGTTTATCCTAGGAGAACTTTTAAGCTCTGATTGCAGCTTGGAAGGGGACCTGGCAGAAAGCACCAGTTGTTGGGACTGACAAGGTCTGAAGGCTTGTCCTTAAAAGCTGGCCAAGGCAAACAATGCATAGAAGGACTTAAACAAAGTTGGTTAAGAGGCTATATAAAATAGTTATAACTTGGTTAGAGAGAGGCCAGAGGTTCCTTGAGATATATATCTATATTTAGTTATGCTACTTGGATAAGCAGGGAGATCCAGAAATAAATATAGTTTCCAGGAGAGAAAGTAATGGAATTTAACCAAATATACAGGGGTCTCACAAAAGAGAAAATTAAATTCTACTAAGAGCCAAAAAGATAAAGAGTAAAATTAGATTTATTGGTCAAATGATCTGCACCTTAAATAGTGCTATTAATATAAGGTTTAAAATAAGGGATATAAGGAACAGTCAATATAAGCCCTGGTAAAACTGGGAAAAATTAGTAAATATTATAGTTGGGTTATTTTTAATATAACTACTTTATCCATACTGCTCAGACTATTATAAATCTGCTTATCTGCTAAGGGATAGGGCCCTTTAGTGGATGTGGGAGTTATCGTTCTATACAATGACCATTGTTCAGAGAATTATCCTGAACAAACATCAAGTAATTCACCAGGTTTTGATCTGCTGGATTGCTGATGTTTCATCAGGGAGATTCCCAATAATAAACAAGTAGTTTGGTTTTCTAATTTAATAATTAATAATCAAAATAGCTTGTAGGACTCAGATATGTTTTGTTGCTGATTTACTAAGGGTAAATTGTTTAGTTACTGGTTGTTGACAATGCTTTTGATGTCACAACTTTAAGTTTAACCTTATAGTAAATGCGACCTTCTGATAATAGGCAAAGGGTCCTAATACCTAAGCAGGTTGCTAGCTTAATGGGGTTAATCCGCTGGTGTTGGATGAGGGCATTGGGACATCAAACTCCAAAACTTAACCCATAGTGGATCATTATCTAGTTGACGGTGGATTCTAACTATTTAAATGGATAAGCGGAAGCCTCATTCATCATTAAGCAATTTTGTGGAAAATAAATTCATCAGCAACGGCTGTATTTTTAGTTAAGTACCAACAAAAGAGCTGGGCGTCATACCTCCTATTTTTTACCTTAAAATGTATTAAAATAAAGCAGAATCTTGTAGTCTCAAACATATCTAGTTTATTATACAATTTTTGTATTTTTTAGTACTCTTGGGATTAGAGATGAAGATCATTTATCCCTGGGCTAGATATTTCTATCAAAATGGGTGGATACCCCAGTGGTAGAATAGGGACCTCTACCGCTGCCTCCCCAAGTTTGATCCCAGTAGTGAACTTTGGGTAAGGGATGATTATGACTGTGTTGGCGTTGCGCACCAATGCCCTAAACCAAGATAGCAAATAGCAAAGGCGGTCCATGGAGTTCCTGGCCTATCATATGCTGTGCATGGAGGTTTTCTGGATTTTATCCTCCTTTCCCCTTTTCTTCACTTCCCCTCATTTTTGCGGTATCATCCCCAGGTCATCCCACCTCAAATAAAATTTGGATATTTCTATAAAGTTCTCCGCAGCTCCCACATCAATAGTGAGGAAGGGAAATTCCCTTATATAGAAGTTGCCAACTTCAGAAAAGAAGTTGAATAGGAGAGGAAAATCCTTGCTGTCTGGAGAGTTGTTATTCATAACCTTAACCAGTGGGTTGGAGGAAGGTTGCCAGGACCTATACCAAGGAGAAACCTGAGCAGAGGAGAAATATTCGGTGTGATAAGCTCAGCTGGATACTAGTCTTCGTACTAGTACCAATCACTCACATATTTATCAGGTTATATCAACAACTATAGATTGTACATATAAACAAATTGTGCAGAAGTCTAGAGAGCTGAAGCGAGTCACATAGTTGAAAGTAATATTTGGCGCTAAATACTAAGAGTAACTGAGTACACATTCCCAAGATTTTAAAAATTTCATCATAAATCTTTTTCAGGATGAAAGGAAGTAGAAAATAGATAAAAGTATCTATAAAATGGGCAAGGTTAGAGATAAGGTGAAGTTAGGAAGCTCCCTACAGCAAAGTGTAATAGTTGAGATAGTAAGTTTCAGCTATAGTATCAATTAATGGGGAAATTTTCTCGCAATTTATTATGAGTCCATCAGTTAGGGAATTTATCAATATTGATTGATCTTGTTCAATGCTAAATAACATAAAGTTGATAATAATTTTGGGACTTAGGCCCAACGAAGCATTGCCAGCTAATATAATTATAATAAATGAAAGTTAATATTACCTGAAGTAATGAATAAGTTGGAAGCCCCAATCCAAGGCTTCAACAAAACTAATGAGAATCTCAACAACGTGCTTCATTCCAGCTTGATAGACAGTGTTTATGGTGTAATTCTGGATTTTGAGAGCCCAACAAGCTTAACTATCTGTCATATCTTTTGTGTTTTGCAGACAATTTGGAGAACCATGGTCTGTAACAACTGTAAAGTTTGTATCATACAAGAAGGGCTGGAAATTTTAAACTGCAAAGAGAACATTTAAGCTCTCATTCTCCATGACACTATAATTTCGCTCAGCTTTCAAAAGCGTTTTGCTATAATAGGAAGCCAGGTAGTCAATGCCTTCATCAAGTTGTGAGAGAATGGCTACTTTGGCTAAGTCAGAGGTATCTTCTAATAAGTTGAATGGTTTCCTGTAGTCTGAATGCTGTAAAAGTGGTATTCTCTTAAAAAACCTTCTTGTGGCGTCAAATGCAGATTCTTTGCTCTATTTCAAATTTTTAATTTTATTTGAAGTGAGCTGATATTGGGACAATACCGCAACAATTAAGGAGTTTTGAAGAAAACGGGAAAGGAGGATAAGACCCAGAAAACCTTCTTGCGCTACATATGATAGGCAAGGAACTCCATAGACCGCCTTTCTATTCTCTATCTCAGTTCAGGGCATTGGTGCACAACGCCAAAACTGTCATAGTCATCCCCTACCCAAAGTTCCTGTTTCAGAATCAAACTTGGGGAGGCAGTGGTAGAGGGCCCATATTCTACCACTGGGGTATCCTTTTCTTTGCTCTATTCCCAACACAAAAGGAGTGTTTTTGGTAAGCTATTAGACAAGGAGTTTGCTGAGTTGAGAGAAATTAGGAATAAAATTGATGGTAATATCCCATCATTCTCAAGAATACTTGTATATCTCTTAGGCTCTTCAGCTCAAGCATCTTAGAGATTAATTTAACCTTATTGTACAAGGGTTGAATTCATCCTGAGATATTACATGTCCTATAAGTTCCAAGTCCTGTTGGAAAAAGGTGCACTTTTTAAGCTTTAGCTTGATATAGTTTTCGCTTAGTCATATAAAACTGACTTGGTGTGGTCCAGATTATTAATAAAAGTTTTTTTGAGAACACTATTTTGTCATCTAGGTACATGATCACACAGCTTAAATTGAGATCTTGCATGATGTGATCCATTGCCCATTGAAATGAGGTGGGAGCGTTGCATGATCCATGGGGAGCTGAGAATGTTGAAATAATCCTTCCATGCAAATCAACGCGCATTTTTCTTGTCCTCTGGCGATAGAACCCCCTGCTAGCAACCACTGGCGAGGTACATCGTGAAGAAGTAATTCTAGTTAAAGAATCAGGCCTGAGCATTGTGGATTCATTGAATTGAGTAGCTTCCTTCTTATTGAGGCTGTTTAGGTTCCTGTAATCTATCATTAGTCTGTGACCACCATTTTTCTTCTTTAAGATTAAACGTTGGGTAGCCATAGACTCTGGAAGGGTACAAGTAAGCTAGTATTTAATAATCGCTTAAGCTTTGTCTTCATATATTGCTCATCTACCTTTAATTTAATATATTGCTATGATTGTATTGGGGTTGTTTCTCCTATGTTGATACTATGGTTCCAGTCTTTCATGTAACCATAGTTGAGATCTGCAGTAAAAAATCTTGATAATCTTCAAGTAGTTGGTGCACTTTCTCACGTTCCTCCTGATTTAACTTACAGGATGTTTTGATTTGAGGATTGGCACAAATTAAATTATCACAAGGTAGGCCAAAATTAAGTTGAGCACCAATAAATTTACCTTGTCAATTTAATCCATGGGAGTATTTGACCTTTTTCAAGATTTTTCCTGCTTCTTGACTAAGATATCTTAGATAATCAGAATTATTAGTAGCAGCTCAATAGGCCGCTGATAATCTGAGTCAAGGACTCCGGGTAAAAGCCTTTGGTTGAAATCTATTTGGCTCCATCAACACTAGTGATATGTAGCAAGCAGTTCAAGTTATATAAGGTTTATGTTGGTAGAAACCACTATTTGTTCTCCTGGTTTAATTTTACCACATTATTATCATAGAATGATATGCCTTCTGCTGAAATACTGAGTCAGGAAACCTCTTTTATATTTCTTCCATAGGTAGTATATTGTAAAGGGAAAGTGAGGCTAGGGTACTCAACCATACAAGATTATTCCTTTTGCTAAAAATATTTATCTTCCAGTACAAGGGGAACTTCATAATTGAGGGGTGAAAAATAAACTTCTTTCAGATTAATGACTCTTTTATATTAGGTATCTCGCCGGCCTTGACTTTCTTAACATGTGAGGCCAACTTGCTGCTCATGGGGTCTACTCTACGCAGATTAGGCACCAGACAACCTTTGCATATATCACTTTCATCCTTGTAGAGCAAATTCTCCTCTGATGCTACCACTTGTAGCATTGATCTCTTTGGTAAACTGTTCACGCCCATGTTAAATCTCTTGTTGACAAGCTTAAACATGTTCATTTTAAGTTTCCCTTTGGGACTCAACAGAAGCCAATCCAACCTCTCCCTTGGCAGCTTGGCTCCAAGATATCTGCGATATAGGGTGTCCTTGTTCAAAAAGAGCAGATCTCAGACTGGTTACTGTATTCTGCATACTGATTAGTCCCAAACTGACTACTGGCAATTAGCTCAATTAAACAACTATAAGTGAAAATAAAAGGATAAAAATGTGTTTCTGTGGAAATTTTTTATTAAGATAAGTAGAAATTTACTTTATATTTCAAGGGATAAATCAAGAGAGAAAAATGAATAAAATTAATAAAAATAATTAAAAATATGGGTTTTGATATGCGGGATTTTCAAGTTCCCTAATTAGACGCCATCTGATGGTTGCTTTATTGGCCTTGTCCATTTTGGCTAATTCCTGTAGCTGCATCTCCTTCTTGTGGTGGTTATCCCAGAGCCTGGATGTCCAGGGGCCCTTTCATTAGTCCCCACTTTTGTGTGTTGGGCGATTGTATCTTTTTACAAATTTTAATTTTATACCAAATTTGATAATACTCTGGTCAACATCAGGATCAAGCAATAATGTTCCTATGATGTGCCTCATATTAGATTTTTGAGCGACTTTCAAGGTTAATTGGTTTCCTGAATTGTAATATACAGCTTTGAGCCTCAAGCGCTCTCACCAGGGTAACTTGGTTGAGTAATCATAGCATAAAGAGTGGAATGCAAATTAATTCGCCCCAAAGGTATAAAAGGGGGTCATTTTTCATATGGATTTTTAGTGACATCATCATCTTCATCTAATAAATACCCTGACTTGTTAGTGCGACTTTATTTTGTATCATATCATTCCACTCTTGTTGAAAATTCCTTTGCTTGCCCAAATCTACATAAAGGCTTGTTCATACCCATCTTCAGTGTGTTCATCGCCTGTACCTCCACTGGTTTGGAGTTACTTCTATTCATTTCACTGGTTGAAAAATGATCTGTTGAGCCATTTGTGGCCGCACCCACAACAATAATCAATCATAAACTGTGTCCTAATAATTATATTATTCTGGTAGTATTCAGGGCAACTGCAGGATCTTAAAAAACTAAATTTCTAACTCAAATTGGCAGGGATGAATATTCACCTTTTGCCTTAATAGTGCTTGGACCAGCTGGGCTATATCCCAAAGTATATAAGGTCAGGGTGAGCTTGATCTTTTTGATTAAAAGGGATAAGACAACGTTAATTGAGGATCCTATATCAAAATAGCTATCATTTGGATTTATAAATTACCACTTCAATTTTGTGGTAATGGTTCCTTTAAACTTTGGTGGGATGGTAATATCTCTTTAAGGCATAACGTTGCATTGAGCTTTTGGGCAGACTCAGGATATTTCTTCATGATCTCTATTAGACTAGGAACACTCAAGATATGTTGGATCAACAGGGCTAGTATTGTTCAGCATTTCTGGCTGTATCAATTATTATGGACACATAATAGCCTGACTAAAGTAAGCGTCTTCCAGAACCTGGGCGTTGTCAATATTTTTGGTGTTCAAGTGATCCAGAATTGCGAGCTCAGTGAATGTAACTAAAATATAATACCATGTGTCCTCTTAACTCCCTTCAGAATCATCACAAAAATCATTTTCAACTCATGAAAGATGAGCAATCAGCAATGTTTCACTTTTAGGTACTTTTAGGCTAGTTGACTTTGATGGTACCTGACCCTAAGACAACAGCCCTTTTTCTTACTTGATAATTGAGGTTCTTTTTTAAAGCACCTTTTTGGTATGGTTGTTCTTCTTGTAGTATTTACACTTGGGCTTCTCCTCCTTCTTAGGCTTTTCATCCTCTGCAGCATACAAACTGGGTTTCATGGAAGCCTTTTGGGAGGTCTCTGGCTTGTGTATATTTACCACATCAAGTAGAGATTCTTTGATGTCTAGGACAGAGTTGAAGCTTCATTTTACAGGTGTGACCTGCATGGATAGGTAGTCTTTTACTATGTAAACCAGATACAACAGCAACATAGAATCATCTAATGTAAGCATTTTTGAGGTCATCAACATTTGGACTTCAGTATAGAAGCAATCCAAGAATAAGGCCAAGGTTTTATTTCAGAGTTGAGAACTTCTCATGAAGACATGTTTCTTCATACTTAGGCATTGCTTGGAACTGAATTCCTTAATAAGCGCTTCCTTCACTTCACTTTAGGTGTGCAAGTCATCCATATGATTTTCCATAGCCTCAATCCATGTGGCTTAAACAAAATAAATATGCTTAAAATTTTGATAATCAGTCACACTTTCCATCGTGGCTTCATAGACATAAAGGAAAGATGCAATACTACATTCACCTGGTGTAAAATTATCCTTAAAGATAGATTTAAAGGTAGTAGCTTTCAATCCTTTGCCAACATGTAATCTAAGAGCCTCAGATTTGTAATTTTGGTACAAGTGTCACTCTGTTTATCCTGACGTGAGAGTCAACATATTTGATCTGTAGAGGTTTATAGGTTTCTCCATTTTTCCATAATGAGTTATTGTATGACATCTAGCAGATAGTTCTTCTTTTGAGAAAAACTTTATCAATCTCTAAGTTCATAAATTTACTGATGAGTGGATGAGAATTAAAGTTAAAGATAAATTTGTTTTTGTCATTTAAAACTTCAATGATCCAATTCATGTCCTCATTCATCTCTTTGTAATCAGTACTATGAGGAAGCTTGTCAGTCTTGTATTTCAGCCTTTCATGAGAGAGTTCCTGCGTTTTTCATGTTCTCTGAGGCGATGATAGACTAAATGAAAGGGTTCTATACAGGCGATTTGCCTATCATATTGCTCTCCAATTTGTCAAATTGCTCAGTTTTGAAATGATAGACACCTGTGTGCATGGGATGCCAGATCCTGCTCACCATGGGCCACACAAGAAATAACAGTTTGATGTAAAAATTAAGTTTTTCAGTTCAATGGGCCTCCAGCTCATCAATTCTTTGTATGGCTTGTTCTAGACAGGACCTGATGACCTTAATCTATTCTACCTCATTATGACAGCTAACAGAAGCTTTGGCCATCATTTCACCATAAGCTTTAAATTCTTTTCTTTTGAGATCTTGGGCAAAGATGTCAAGTAATCTTTTGGCATTTTTGATCGCCTCCATGATGTCCTTTTTGGAGAAATATGATAGCTTCCTCTGCATACTGGATAATACTGGAATCAATAGTCCCCATTTGGTTATAGAGTTGTAAAATGTAAAAGCGACTTGTTTTTTTCAATTTGGAGATGACTCCTATAATTTGAGATGCTAAATTATATACATTTTTGTAGGACATCTATAAGGTCTTTAAGTATTAATATGATGGTGGAATTTCTCGTTATGGACTCTTGATAGGTGTTTGTTATGATAAAGCGCTGGGTGTACAAGTTTCATGATGCTGCAAGATAGATTTGCACTTGAATCATATGTCTCTAGGACATTTATAACTTTTTTAACACTAGTGGTGCCCAACCCAAAAGGGGGAACTACCACGCATAATTATTTGCAAATGGGCCAAACAAAGGGATTATTAGAAATAAAAAACTCCTGATATGGCTGTCAGGATTTTCCCTAGGATAGGTGTAAGCCTTGTCCAGGGGAAGGATTGACATCCCCCTTCAAGGGGTGTAAATCTTAAACAGATTATTAGATTCGATAATAAGAGTTGAATCTACAAGTATATTGAATTTGGGGCTTGGTATAAGTTACCCCAAAATTCGAGGAAATGGTACAGTCCCATTCCCTGAGACATGTGACCTGGGATCTCACCTGACCTGGTCACGAGGGTGGCTTGATCCAAGTAAGGGTTAGAATAGTGGGCAATCCAGAAGGCCAGAAGAAACCCTACTTAGATGGGGCCACAACGATCCTAGAGCCACGTATACCCAAATACCCTATAAATATCCCCAATTATTATCCTAATAAAATACTTCCGTTTATAAGATCTATTTCATCTTATATATTATTAAATTTAATTTATCTAAATGAACAGAGTCTCGTCCATTGTTGCATCTGAAGTCGCCCCTGTCTTCTTGGCTGACGCCAGCCCCTTGCAGTCAGCCTACTTGTTGGGTTCCCCAGCGTTAGCACCAGCAAGCGCGTCTTGGGGAAACCTGACAATGGCACCTCAGCTAACAGCCTAGGAAGCCATATTGAAGGGGAGGAAGCTTTGGGGAAACTTTTGTCTGGCGCCCACTTTAGCTGGTGGACCATGGCGGACAGCATTGGGGTGGCAACATCAGCAACATGGTGCATAAGGAGGTATAGTTGTGGGTTTTCTTCATTTATGAGTCCAGCGGTGTTCATCGCCTCAACATATTGAGAAAGTTGATGCTCAGCAAAGGTGATGAGAGCTGGCACAGAAGTGAAAGACTTGATGCACTAGCGGGTTTCAGGATAAGCGGGGCAAAAAAGGAAAGTTTTTCCCACATCATTAAAGCACGGCGTACACCAAAAGCGAGCTCCTTAATTTCATATCTTGCATCTTCCTCAAAATCATGAGGGAAATTGGGGATGGGAATACCCTCAACCAGGGGTTCCATTGCCCAATGGAGTTGCGGGCATAGTAGGGTGTTGGTAGGAGCTGCTGCAGCTTTGACTGCCAGTTAATTATATTTTTATAAATGGGAAACCCGTTTATAGGACTAAAACAGCAGGGGCACAATTTGGTAGGATCAACAAAAAACTCTTTAATGCAAAATCTGGTTTAACGTTAAATTAACCAGTCATTTTCATCAATCAAATCAAGACACTCAAAAGAATATGACTCAGCTTTTGCTGGTCCAGCCACCAAAGTTGGCAAGTTGTCTGCACCTGATCAGCCACAAACTGTCAACCATGGCAGATCAGCTGAAACTGTTTCAGCCATCAGCTCAGGTTGGTGTAAATTGACCAAATTCTTAAAATTTTTAAAATTTTATTGGTTGCAGCCTTGGAAGCCATGCCAGAATTCGCTGAGGTTGGGGATGGAGAATCAAGTCCCACTCAAAGAATTTGAGTGTGGCAGCAGCTGAGCTGATGCCAGAGGGGGGAGCTGGCAGAAACGGCAGTGGCAGAAGCTATAGGGCACTTTCACTTTGAGTGGTCAAGCTCAAAGCACAAGGGGCAAATGGCGCAGCCATTCTTGACGTGTTCCCAGAATGGGTGATCAAGGGCAGATCTGATCATCATG
>JAKSZP010013571.1:0-78299 GCA_022478985.1 Massospora cicadina | reverse complement strand
ATCTTATTCACTGGCGCTTCAGACTATGCTGTTGGGGTCATCTTAGACCAATTGGATTAAAATGGTATAGATCATCCTATAACCTATTTTAGTAAAATGCTGTCAAAGGATGAATGTAACTATAGTGTAAAGTAGAAGAAGTACCCTGCTGTCCTGTTATCTGTAAAGCACTAATGCCCTTACCTATATGGAAATGCCTTCACTGTAGATACTGACAATGCATCCTTAAAATGGTTGCAGAACATATAAAATCCTACAGGCCAGTTAGCTCGCTGGGCTCTAAAGCTCCAGCCTTATGACATTTGGATTGAACACCATGCTGGAACCCATCACATGAATGTTGATAGGTTGACTTGGCTACCAGTCCTTCACTTGGATAATATTAAGGCAGAGAGGCTACATGACCTCTTAATGACCCCAATGACTGGGAAGATGAGGATGAGCCTGTACAAAAATTGTTAGCCTGAAATTACTGTAACACTAAAGTGGAGAACTAAAAGTTGTATAAGCAGGTAGGAACAAAATGGCTGCCTTACCTTTAGCCCTCAGAATGTGAACCTGGTATCCTAGAAGCTCACTATACTCTAGGTTATGGAGGGGCCAAGAAAACTTATAAACTGGATTAAGGACTAGTAATATTGGGATGGAATGATGGGATTTATCGTTGATGTCTTGGAAGCTTGCCTTACTTGCAAGAAGCAGTCTGGCTTCAAGACTAGATATCATTATCAACCATCCACCCCTCAACAACCTTTTCACACCATTAGTCTGGATATAGTAGGTCTCCTCCCTCAGACTGCTAGTGGCAACCAATTTATCCTGGTAGCTATCGAACATTTCACTAATTGGGTGAAAGCTGTGGCCCTCCCTGCTCAAACAGCCAAGGCCACAGCCACCTTTTTAAATTAGAATATTTTCTCTTGACATGGCTGTCCTCAAGTACTACTCTTCAATAATGGTAAAAACTTCACTTCTAAAATAGTCAAAATCCTGGCCACTTCTATAGGAGCCTAACAACTTTTCTTAGCTCTGTACAATCCATCTACCAACAGGACTGTGGAGAGAGCAAATGGAACCTTGGTATCTATTCTATAAAAAATGGCCTCTTCTGGTCCACTTCACTGGGATCAATTCTATTTAGTGCTCTTATGGAATACCAGATTAGCTACCACCAAATCTTGAAAATGTCTCCATTCTGTGTCTTTTATGGGCGGGAACCAGGAGTACCTGCCTCTTAGTTAAAGACGTTTTTTTCTCTAGGGTTGAGGAACCCAAGAAAGTTATGCAAAGATTAACTCAGCACATCATCCCTCCAATCTAAGGCAATGATTAATTTAGCAAAAACGGTGACTAAGGAAGGGCAGGCGGCCAATGATCTCAGAACCCCATACCTACATTCCAAGTGTCTGACATGGTATTATACTACCATAACCACATCACTCCTAGATTTGGTAAGCTTGGATCAATCTGGGAGGGTTCCTTCACCATCACCAACAAAAGAGGCAATGAATACTCTATATAATCATTAGCTACAGGAATCACCATCAACTGAGTTTATGACATCTTCCTTCAGCTTTATTCTCCCCCAACATCCTTGAGGGGGGTGATGTCAGACATTTGCCCTCTCAGTTGCAAAGGAAGAATGTCCTGGGTTAAAATCAGCTGAAATGGGGAAATGTTAGCCATTTACAAGTTTGCAATGAATCTAAACGCATTTTTAATAATAAAAATGATATCTTTGACCAAAAGTCTCTGCTCAATTCTCAGTAAAACCCTACAAATTGGGTTAATATGATTTTGCACAATATTGAGCAGCAACCATAAAAGTGATCATTCAGATTACTCCAACTACATGATGGACCATAGGGCATCTATCAGGTGGTACTCCCCAAACCTCAACCAGGTCCTTCAAAGTGCCTATGTGGGGACCACCCCCTTTTATAGGCATAGCGGGGGTCCCCCAAGGCACAAAAAAATTTACAGATGGGGATTGGCTAAAATTTATAAAATTATTACCTCATGGGTACGTTTTAGCTAATAGTAATTCCCCTGCTATCATTCAGTCAAAATGAAGTGAGTATTTTGAGCTTTGATAGTTGCTTTATCATATTAACCTATATTAGCTGGTAACAAGCTGTACCAAAATTAATAGTAAATTCCCTCTGACCTTTGATACTATTTAAATATGGATTGTTCAGATATCAAGGGGAGCACTTTTTTTCTTACCTTGCATTACTAATAAAAACTCTTGAAAACCCGATTTTTTAATAGTTTAAACTTATCAAATATTTTATGGGATTCAGCGGCGTTAGCACCAGCGAGCACAAAAAAGCTGGATTTCTACAACTGGAACTGGTAATGGGTCCTTAAAGGGTGATCTGTTACCAATCATTTGTCCACCACATAGACAAGGTTGCACTGTGAGACAAGAGGGACAGCTGGCCTATTTGGACCCTTTTTAGATGGGAACAGGAATGGTACCTGGTTCAAATATAGGGGCGCTCCTCTGGACTTACATTATCTTTCCCTTTTGCTGAAGTGGGGTGCCACCACCAGGGAATTGAGTGAGGGCCACACTCTTATGGGTCTTAGGAAATTTGATTGCCATTAGCATAGCAATTTTTGGGTGGGGGAGATCATTGGGATGTGTGGTCTAGAAGACCTTGACAAGCTCCAAGCAGTTAGCACAGTCCCAAGTACTGACCCAGCTGTTTTCATATGCCAGATAGCCTTTTCATGCAATGAGATTCTGGAAGTTTTGACTTATACTTCAAATGGGGCAGGTTTTCCCTTGAAGTTACATTGAGTGGATTCTCCAAAAAGCAATAAATTTATTATGAAAATACAGGTTGTAATTCAACCTAAATTTTATTATTGGAAGGATGGAATAATTATAGGCTTTGAAATGGCTCATAATCTATCAAAGCTAATTAATCTCTGCGCAATCAAATCTTCAATCAATTGATTGGGATGAGATTGATTGTTCATATTAACCTTGATAGATTGAAATATATTATGCTCTTCTTTCAATGATGCTGAGGATATTGATAGAGTAAAAATTTTGGAGACAAGAGAATTTGGTGAAATCTCAACATTTTTTCCCTCAAGATTCAATTGTGGAGGAAGGTGGATTTTCAAAAACCTGGAATGAATATGATTTATCACTATACTGGTATCAACATGAACAATTGAATACTTTAGTCTTTTTAAAATATAACTCAATAGGGACCAGATCAGTTAGATCCCAACTTTTCAGTTTGCCCACTAGGCCAAGAGTATAGTACATAATGTAATCCCCAATCTGGTTTTTAGGTAGGCAGGTTTATGTTGATTGCTTCTTTGAGTCTCCTTTGAGTGGTTGCTTCAATTGATTTTGTTGCTTAAGCTTGAAGGTGAATAATATCGTTGGACAGTTTTCTCATAATTAAATCAGAGTTTTCTTGGATGCTTTCCTCAAGTATTGCCTTAACACTAGAAGGGACTGAAAGGTCCAGCCCTTATATGCACTTAAAAGGTGACATTATGATAATGTGATGATAGCTTATCTGATAAGCAAACAAGGCACTAAGCAAATAAAAATTTCACCAAGTTGGGTCAGTGGAGGCCATCTTCCTTAGAATTGAGACTAGGGTTCCATTGACTCATTTAATGGCCCCATTTGTAGATGGATTGTATGGAACAACAAATTGCTGAGCAGTGTTAAATAATTTAGATAGCTCCTGTATAAGTTGCAAAGTGAAGTTAGTCCCATTATCTGATATAAGGATCTTGGGACACCCATGTGAGAAATGATATGTTGGTATAGGAATAGCGCTGTAGTTTAGCTAAGGGGGTAGCAATGGAAATGGCCTCAACCCATTTAGTTAAATGGTTGACAGCCATAATGATATACTGATGTCCATGCAATCTCTAAAGAAAAGGACCTACAAAATCAATGCTGATCACTCAGATGTTTTAGTTGGGGGAATAACTTGATGTTGATAAGTAGGGTTGGTTGTTCCATGGCTTTTAGAAAATAGATATGAGTTAAGGGTCTCTCAAATGAATTCAGTCATGTTGTTTCAATAGCATCAAGTTTTTAACCATTCTTGAGTCTTTTTTAACCCTCTATGACTGACTTGTTCAAAACCTTTCATCATAGCGTGAAACCTAGAGTTCTGGTGCAAAAAGGGCAACCATTTGGATTTGACTTTTTTATACAAAGCTCCATTCCAAATCATGGTATCTTTGGTAATTGTCTTTAAAAAAGGCTTGATCCTCTTCAGTCTCTTAATCCCACAACTCAGGTCATCCAATGAGATTATATAAGCATTCTTCTTTTTCTAGTTCCAAGATCAGAATAGGCAATCGAGATAGACCATCAGCATTTTTATGTTGAGCACCCAAATGATGACAATAGAAAAATCATAATTTTGCAACCTTAAAGCCCAATGGGCCAACCTCCTGTCAGGATCCTTCATGTTCTGTAACCATCTTAAAGAAGAATGGTTGGTAATATTAGTGAAATAATTACCATATAAAAAGGTACGGAAGTGCTTGATTGCTAGAATTAAAGCCAAACACTCCCGCTCAGTGACACTATAATTCTGTTCAGCTTTGGACAAGGTTTTGCTATAGAAAGTGATGGGATGATCACAATTTTCTTTTTTTCTACACTAGGATATGATAGCCCCAATAGTAACATTGCTTGCATCTGTATGTAAGAGGAAAGGCTTGTCAAATTGAGATTGAATTAAAACAGGTGCCTTGGTCAAGGCAGTTTGCAGAGAATGAATGACTGTTCCTGAGCTGAACCCAACTCTAAGGGCACTCCTTTTTGCAACAGGTGGAATAATGGTTCAGCCATATCAGAAAATTTGGGTATAAATTGCCATTAATACCCAACCATGCTGAAAAAGACTTGAATATCCCGCAGAGAGGTTGGAGGAGGCATTGTTGGATGGCTTGAATTTTGTCTGAGAGGGGTCAAATCCCTTTAGCTGAGATCTAATGTCCTGAAAATTACATTTCATTTTGGAAGAATGAATATTTGGTGGGTCTGAGTTTTAAGGAAGAGCTCCAAATTCATCTGAAAACTTCTTTTAGATGGTCCAAATGTTTGGTAAATGTTTTAGAAAACATGATAGTATCATCCAGATATACCAAAACACAGGAGAGTTTTAATTTTCATAACATACCATCCAAGGGCCCTTTGGAAAGTTGCTGGGGCATTGCTTAATCCTTGAGGCATATGAGTAGGTTAAAACAAACCTTCACTTGATATCAGGGCACACTTAGCATGGCCTTCTAGGAATAGCTCAATTTGCCAGTAGCCACTGGCTAAGTCCATGGCCAAAAAATAGATGAATCCAGCTAACAACCTAAGGAATCATCAATCCAAGGTAAGGGATAACAATCTTATCAAGTAATAGCATTCTGTTTGTGATAAACCATAGCCACTCGGTGGGAACCATCCTTTTTTTAATTAAAAGCAACGGGGAAGCCCAAAGACTGTTGGTGGGTTTCAATAAAACAGCCTCCAATAATTGATGCAACTCCTTAGTAACCTGGGCTTCTTCCACTTCAGATTTATAATAGGACTTTACACAAATAGAAAGGTGATCACCAGCTTCAATGGAGTGCATTAAGCCTTTCATCTTTCCAAAATCATAAATAACTTGCAAAATTGTCAGAGTATCTGTCTAACAATTGAAGCACTTGTTTCTCCTGTTCACTAGAAAGGTGTTTTCCAATAGCAGGCCCCACAGTAAAAATTTTTTGATCACTTTTCAACTCAAAATCTTGTAGGCTTCAAAAGGTTTTAACATCATAAATCTGAGATAAGGGCAGTAACTTGACATAAGCAATAGGATGCTCTCAATCTACCAATTTTGGCTCATTGGTAAAGTTTACTAGTAAGACAGATAATGATCCTGAATAAGCATAATCCAATACTCCAGGACAAGGCAAGAGTTCTTTAGCACAAGGGTTGAAAATGCCTCAGACTTGTAACAAATGTCCTTTGGGAATTAAAAAATGCAAAGAAGTATTAACAATTACCTGTGATTTTGGTGGAATAAATAAGTTCTTGGGGGAGAAAATAGGCACTCCCTCTTCAATATCTGCTGATGTAGGGGGTAATTTTATGTGAGAGTCTCCAACGTGATATTGAAGGGAATAAGACCTTTTGGATTCTTCTAGCAGACATAATTAACATCATGTAGGAGCATGTTCAGATAAAAGTAAGGGAAATATATACCCCAAGAGAGATAATGAAGAGTCAGGATAATTAATAATTCCATCAAATTCTCATAAAAATTGAGTCCCCAAAAGTAGGTCATAACTTAAGTTACCAAGTATGATAGCAGGGATTGTAAAAGTTGATTTCCCAACTTTTATGGGAAGGGATGAAAAAGCTCCAATTGACTGAGTACTCTAAGGCCTGGCCATGCCATATTCTATAAAGTGAAAAATATTGGGTGTTAATTTGATCTGCTTGATAAATTTTGAAAAGACAACATTCACTGGAGATCTCATACCTATGATGGCTTTGACATTGACTTGATTCACTCAGAAGTCAATACAGGTAATGGTGCTTCTGAAATGAGAGGATAAAGCCAACAAGGAGGCTTGGAATAAGAAGAAAGTTCATCTTTATTATAATCAACAGGGCTTTGATGTTCTTGCTGAGCACTCATCATTATTGAGATGGAGAATCTTATTGGGTTTATCCCTTTTCTTCTTCTCATCTGCTTTCTTTATGAAACATTGGTCCTCAGTATGAAAATATCAATGACAGTAGTTACACTGAATTGCCTAGCATTCTCAGGCATAGCATAAACTTTAGGGTGACTAGGTCTAGGAGACTCATAAACTTAGGGTTTTTTAGAGAATTGAGGAGGCAATTTCAATAAGGTCTCCTTATTTTTAAGATAATTTGGAAATTCTTTTTTAAATAGATTAGATAAACTTGCATTTGCGTTTGGAAGAAAAAGCTAAAATAACTGCCATAATCACATCATCCAAATATAACCAACCACAGGCTACTAGTGTATGAGCTTCCCAATAATAAGATGATGAGCAAAATCTATAATAAATTCATTTTAGTGGGGTTTTATACCCATAAAAGCCTGTTTTTGAGAGGATAGAGTTTTCTCGCTCCAAATTCTTTGATTAACGCTTCTTTAACCTGAGACCAAGTAGAGCAAGTATCAAGTGGGGTACCATGATATTCTGAGCCAAACAAGTAAGGCAATTTGGCAAAAGATCATCTTTTGGTGATCTGTGGCCTCACTTAGTGCCTTTTCATAAAGCTAGAGGAAGGAGATAATGCTGCCTTCCCCCAGGGGAGTACTTGTCCTTGAACACCAGTTTATAACTCATGGGTCATTAGTGGTCAAAACATGCACTCTGGGTTGTTCTGATTGAGTAAAAACATAAGAGTTGAAGTCTGATGCTTGGGAAGAAAATTGAGGATAAGGACCAGTGGCTTTGGTACAAATTGTACTAATCCAACAATTCAGATCAGTATGCCCCACTTTTTTCTCTAATTGGTGAGATAGCTCAAAATCTGTTTCTGCTGTGCATTGTAATTGAGTTCTAGCATCTCAATCTTCACTTGGAGCATTTCTCATTTAGAATTAAAAGCATTTAGCAGGATATCAGTGTTTTTTGGCCATTTACCCAGATTTGATCAACTCATCAGATAAAGACTGAAGTGACAAGAGGGGATTGTTTGGTACCCCATTGGGGGTTAAGTTACACTCCTTGGCCAATTTATAGAATTGTTCATGCAAGTGGTCCATCATACTCAAGAGAGAGTCAATTTGTTGAAGGAATCCTGAATGCTCATCAGCACCTGGAGGTCCCTGAGGTCCTTCCATGCCTGGCAGTCCACAAGGCCCTACATTTCCAGGGGGTCCATGAGGTCCTTCAGCACCAAGAGGTCCATATAGTCCTTCACCCCCAGGTGGGCTACAAGTTCCTTCAACCTCCAGAGGACCCATAGCTTCTGTGGTTTTCTCTAACTCATTGACTCAGAATTGAATTTCTGAGTACAACTGCTCTAATTAGAAAAACAGATTCCAATTTCCTCTTCCATCAATTGACTACACTCAGAGAGTTGGAAAATACTCTCTCTCCATTCTCTCTGAATCTTCTAAACTTGCTTTGTGAATTTTACATCAACAAAATTGGATATCCTAATATTGAGCTGAATAAGCTGTTGATGTATTTTGTTGAGAAGGTTTTGATTACTAGTGATGGCATTGTGATTATCTCAGCTAAACTCAGAGGAAGGCTTGAAAATTTAAAACATGATTATTTAAGGACTGAAGTCCTTCTAGTAAATTGAGCATCCCTTGATGGTGCATTTCCACCACCAGTAATAAATGGTATAAGGTAGGGTGCATGAGCTAGTGCAAGTATTGCTTGGGGCCAATTCCTGGCATTTGGGAAGTTTGCAACACTTATCACAAAATAGAGGGTACAGCATTAGATCAAGATCAGGTAGAACAGATTTCAGGGATTAAGGCCCCTTCAAGCAGTTGATTGATAATATTTTGTAAAAGCTTAGGCAGTATTTGAAAATCTGAGATAAAGCTTAAGGTAGGATCATAAAATTCCAAGTTGGCACAAAATTTCAACGTGGAGGGTAATCTTGGGGTTTGGGTTTTAGTTAAACAGACCTATCATTATACTGACTTGCTCATGGTCTTAGACTTCTTCAGGCAAAAATTGAGAATCCATAATAGTGACAGACATGTTTATGGTGCATAACTCAGAGTAGCCCCTGTAGTGAGCACCACTCTGAAAGTTTTGACTTACACTTTCAATGGGGCAGGTTTTCTCTAAAAGTTACACTGAGTGGATTCTCCAAAAAAAGTGATAAATTTAAAATGGAAATACAGGTCATAATTCAACCTAAATTTTATTATCGGAAGTTTGGTATTTTATAGGCTTTAAAACAGCTCATAATGCATAAGAGCAAATTAATCTCTGCACAATTGAATCTTCAATTAATTAAATGGGATGAGATTGATCGTTCATATTAATCTTAATAGATTGAGACATATTACACTCATCTTCTAATGATGCCAGGGGAATCAATAGAGTAGAATTTTTTGGAGACAAGAATTCAGTGAAATCCTGACAGAGATATTGGACTGATTGGCAAGATTTGTGGAAAGCCAGAATGCCTCAACTTTAGCTTCCTCAGCTCCCCTTGATCATGATGGGTTTGAGGTCTGAGGGGATCACCCTTTAAAAGGGGACAACTAAGACACATAAAAAACTGGGTGTTGCTTTCAGTGGGGTGGCAAATTTTAAATGGAAGGCACCATTTCTTAAGTCCTTTTCCACCAGGTGAGGACCTGAGTGTTTGCTAGCAAACTTATGTGATGGCACCTGCATGCGCAAATGGCATGTGTCAGCATAACATGGGATCCTTCCTTTATTTCATGCGCTAGGAGCCTTTTTAATCTGGAAAACTGTTTATAATTGCTTGTTGCCTAAGTTAAGTGCTCCTAAACCAAGGACTGCATGGCCCAAATATGCGGGGCATGTTCAGCTGCAGCGGGTACCTTTGGGTGGAAGCATGGGCTAACCAAGACTGAAGGGCTATACCCAAGGTAGTTTTATATGGGGAGAAACCCATGGAGGCTTGAGTTCAATTGTGGTATATAAACTGGGAAAGAGGAAGGTCATCTTCCCAGGTATCCTGAGTATTTGCCACATAGCACTGCAGATACTGTTCCAGGATCTGATTGACCTATTTGCTTTGGCCATCTAACTGTGGATGGTACACAGTGGAACAACAAAGTGTGATCTTCAAGATTATCAAAAGCACTTTCCCAAACCACACCATAAATTAGGGCCTGCAGTTGATGACAATCTCCTGTGGGAGTCTGAACATCAAGAACACATTGCGCTTATAGACAGGCTATTTTTTGAAAGTAATGGAGTAGGATTATGGAATAAACAGGAAATTTAAATGAAGTGGTCCAAGACAACCATAACTGCTGTGAACCCCTTGGAGCTTAGAAGCTCAACAATAAAATTCATGGACACCAAATTCAATGGGCCTTCTGCCTGCTGCAAGAGATGTAAGAGACCATTCCTACAAGACTGGACAATTTTGGCCCAAGCACAAGTTATAAAGTCTGCAGAAAAGCTGGGACATCTTTTGACAAGCCAAGACAGTTGTAGGTAAGTTTGGCTAGATTGATGCACTTCTTGTTCCTGAGTGACCAACTATGGTAGGATTGTGATGAGCCTGAATTACTTCAGCTTGGAGGAAGGGAGGGACCCACACTCATGACCAAAAGTAATAAGCTCTTTGGCCAGTGAATACAGAGAGTACTTTGTAGATGAAAGGGACAAAAGCTCCAGAAGGTACACCCCTTCTGCATATATACGCTGGTAAAACCCACAAAATTAAGGGTGCAACCAGAGCTAAGTCTACTGCCAAAACTACAGGAGGTATGATGATTAAGATTTGGATTGGGGGAATGATAGTGACAAGATCTGCTTTGTCTGAGTCAGCTGGGAAAATTGTGGGGTTGTTACTTAAAATTTGGAAGAACGTTTAATGCTCCCATCACAAACTCATATTTAAGGTTGTAACTTTATAATTATGGTAGTTTGGGCCTGCAAATGTGCCAAATTCTGTAGTTTTCATAAATAGAGGAAAGCTTTGTGGTCCATGCACACAGTCAACTCAAGCTGAGCGCCTTGCAGAAGATACTGCCAGTGGGTCAAGGCCCATGCCATGATAGCCAGCTCCTTGTCATAGATTGCTCAGGATTGCTTAGTGTGAGAAAGCTTATGGGAAAAATAAGCAATTGGTTGTTCCAATCTATAATGCTCTTAAAGAAAGAAAGCCCCTGCCTCAGCAGAAGATGCATTGCATACTATGATATAGGGTTTAGAGGGATCTGTATGCTTGAGGATGGGGGTAATACAAACACCTCCTTGATTGAGTCAATTGCCTGCTAGCATTTAAGAGTCCACCAAAAGTTAACAATCTTGCCTGTGAGTGAATGAAGGGGGTGGCCAACTGGGATAGTGCTGGGAAAATATTTTTAGGAATATAATAGCTTTCAAAAAGCTTCTCAATAGCTTTTGGGTTGTTGAGTTGGGCTTTTGCAGATGGCATCCATTTTTCAAGGGAGGAATGGTATACTCAACTTTCAAGATGAGGTTATCCAAGAATGTGACCTTCTCCAAGTAAAATTCACAAATTGGAGGCTTGACAAACAGGCCCACCTTATGCAAGACAGCCACTACCACCTCAAAATCTTTTGTCTGTATGGGACTAGAGAAGTGTACCAGGATATCATCAATATATGTGAGTGTGCAAGTGAACTAGAGATCACCTACTACACTATCAATCATTTTCTGCAATGTGGCAGGTGCATTATTAATCCCAAAAGGCATCACTTAAAAATTGGAATATGCCTTATCTTGTTAAGATAGCGGTAAGCCATTCCTGACCTTCCATCACCCAAATGTGATTTAAGTCTTTGACTATATCAAGTTTTTAAAGCACATGCAACTTAGCAATTGCTTGACCAATTATCTGTTTTAATAACAGTGGGTACAAGTTGAGGACTGTGATATTGTTAAGATGTCCATAAACCATGCAAAGATGAAGAAAACCATCTGCCTTCTTGGAAAAGACAATGGGAGAGGTAACAGGGGATGTCTGCTTAAACAACCAACCTTTCTTGAGTATGTCATCCAACCAGAAATTTAGGGCAACCTCCTCATCTGCTGTATGCGGGTACAGTGGGCAGTTTAAGTTCACCATCTGCACCATAGCCTTAAACTTCAGATTAAATTTTCCATATGTGGGGGAGGAAATTAGCCCTTTTGAAATCAAAAATGCTTTGATAATCTATCAACGCAGTGGGGAAATTGGGTGAAAGACCTATGGGAGATACAAGGGTTGTAATCAATCCACAGCTTTAAGCCTTGGAAAGGGTATCCAATAAAGGAAACTCTCCCTACTTCTGACCATTAAAATCTGACTTCCTGTTACATTCCAAGTAGATTCTCACATGCTGCTAATGCCACCAACCCATCCCCAAAATTACTGGGAACATCAGGTTAGGAATCTCTGAGAAGCAGTCAGAAAAACTAAAATGGTGAATCAAGAATGGTACTGAGTGCAGTACTTTATAGGATGGCTGGGAGGCCAATGAGGCGACCAACCCTGCTGGCCCCAGATCTAAGTCAAGATCCAGCTGTGGGGCCAACTCCAAACTTATGAAGTTGCCCACTGCTTCAGTGTCGATCAAGGTCTCAAAGGATACCTAATGTGCCCCAATAAGAATTTTCATTAGTAATAAAAAGTAGGCATAATTCTTTTATTAGCAGATGTGGTCATTTCTTCTGACACTAAAAATACAATTACTTAATTAGGGGGAAGAGCAGGTTCTTTCATATGGTCAAAAATGGAGTGAACAAGGGGTTGCATCTCATCCTCTTCATGCTAAACTACTTTTGCCCTGCAGACAGGGGAGTTGGAGCAGATCAATTTGGCTGCAGGGGCTGCATCAGGACCTGAAACCACTACAGATACTATTTAATATCAAGATCAGACTCCAAGGTCAAGTAGGCAAATCCAAGCATGAAGTTATTATTCTGAGGTGAGGATGTGTGGTGGAGAGCTGCATTAATGGAAGTTGATGCCTTGAAAATTTGATTCATTTTTTCCATAGGGGTAGAATAAACAACGTGATAAGTGGAGGCTGAATCCAATGCAGTTCATAAGACTGTTTGTATTATGTCCTCAGGGAGATCCAGTGCTGAAGCTTGCACATGGAAGGTGCAACTAATGAAGCTATACTAGGGGCTTGTTAAGAGAGTGTCTGTTACTCTCTCATTCCCTGAGAGGTGATGCAGGATGCAAAACCACACCACCAGGGAACTAGCCATTAAGAGAATGGAAAACATGGTACCACAAATGGTGCCATATATGAAGGGACCCAAGGCAAGGGTGTAAAGCACAGTATACAATATCAGGTAAGCGAGAAATAACAAAACTTGTGTGGACCTCAAAGTCGAGTCCATAATCAAATGTAAATCAGTGCTAGGAGGCTTGGGTGCCTCAATCTGGAGGGGACCTGAGAAGCCCAAAAGTGCACCCAATACTTTTATTATTTGTGATGAAAGTAGTGGCTAACACTAGCTACCCTGAGTTCTACTCAATTAACTTTGGAAATTTTGAACTTGGGGTGTCAAAAGGGGTAATTAGTTGCATGGATTTGACACTAACCAACTCAGCTTAGACTTTCTGAGAGAGCTGTAAACTTGAAACTTACATGCCAACTGTGTTTCTTCTTAACAAATAATTCTGTGTATGTCAGAATCTTCTCTTGACCCAACAGAGTTTATCTTAACCTCTTTCCTTGCAAGCCTAACCTTACAAGGAGTCCTTCTCAAAACGAGTGTCTTCTTCAAAGCAGGTTAGTCCCAGACTGGTTACTGGCAATTACTTCAGATAAAGGACAAACTTAAAATTCTGTGAAATAGACTGTTTATTTAAAATAAAACTTAGTACTTTTTTATTAAATACTAAAGAATCAGGATGTAAAATAAATTGAGTGGATAATTGAATAGTGGATTAGAAAAATATCATATCTTTTTCAGGAACCTCAGAACCATCTCTTCTTCCATTGATTTCTCCTTGGGCATTCATTTTCTCGAGTTTCTGAATTTATGTACTGTGGCAGTGTGTGGAGCCTTTGGTATCATGATTGTTGGTTCTGTGGCTCCTGTGCGCTTTGGTGGAGTCCAAATCTTCATTACCATCGGTGGACTTAATGTCCTGGTTGCTTGATGGCACCATTTTTCTTTCATTTGATTTTTTTCCTTTTCAGTGAACCGTTTAGTACCTAAATTGTTCTGTTCCTTCTCTATGTTACTCAAATGAATATTGCCATTTTTAGAGCTGAACTAAACTTGGTTTAATAATTCTTGTGCTTCAATTAATATTTTCTCAATTCTACCAGAGGTCAAGGATTTACCAATTTTGTGGTGCACCAAATTTGTGACACCACCCCTTCCAAGAGGAGACCAAGGGTAGGATTTAAGATGTCTAACATGGACTCTGTTGAACACAATGTTGGTGGCATCATTTTGGATGGAGTATATATAGCCCCTCTAGGCCAGTACAGTTGATGGTTTAGTCCAAATAGTTTAAAGCTTTTCAGGCTGGCTTCTGCAGATGTGGTAAAACAATACTTTATCGTTTCCTCCAAATTCTGGCAGTTTGGTACATCTCTGACTGTCTTTCTGCCCTTTTGGGATACTGTGATCGATGTTCTTCCCAGCTTCTAGTTGTATGCATACGAGCTCATCCACCAACTCTTACTGATAGTTCCCAGAGGGTAAGTTCTTTCAATCTGCAGCAATTATTGAAGCCAACAGGGTAGGTAAGGCGGCTTCTCTCCCATAGAATGCCTTAAAAGGAGATATCCCTTTGACCCTATAGTGGCTAAGATGGTAAGCAAACAGTGCAGATGGTAAGAAGATATCCCACTTTGACTTGTAGTTAACTGCTATCTTCTTGAGGATCCCAGCTAACATCTCATTTACTTGTTCCACACTTCCATTTGATGATGGTGTATAGGGGGTAGTGAACAGCTGTTTCACTCCTACCAAGTCCATAAGTTTTCTCACTACTTCAGAGATGAAGTTCTTCCCATTGTCTGATACCAAGATCTGGGGACAACCATATCTTGTGATAATCTGATTGTAGAGGAATCAGGCAGTGGTCCCTGTGATGTTTTTCTTGATCATCGCTGCCTCAATCCACTTTGTGAAGTGGTCAATTTCTACTATTATGAACTTGTTCCCACTTGAGGCAGTTGGTAGTGGTCCTACCACATCAATAGATACATTGTGAAAAGGTGTGGATGGTGGGATTGGTGTAAACTTGAACTTCTTTTCCAATGGTCTAAAGCTTGCACATGGGACACACATCTCCAAGGTTTGGTGCACCTCATCAGTCATAGCCTCCCAATAGAACCAGTCCTTGAGATAAGCTAGGGTCTTTTGAAATCTTTCAAGCCCATATGTTTGTGTGCCTCCATCACTACTTCCATTTGATTGCTAGGTCGCACATATGGATACCATTTTCTCTTGATAAACTTCTTGAGTTTTCCATCTACTCTTTGCGTGTACTTTAAACATCTTCTTAAAACTGACTTGACTTATTCAGTTTCTTCTTCCCATTCCTCCTCAGGTAATCCAATTAGGTCATAAAGTCATTCATTCTTGTGCACATGCAAATGGAACACAAGCAATCTTGAGAGCCCATCTGCATTCAGGTGGTTGCTTCTGGTCCTGTGTACAATTTCAAAGTCATATTCTTGAAGCTAAACAGCCCATCTGGCTAGCCTCCCATCAGGATCCTTCATGTTCCTGAGCCAGCGTAAGGATGCATGGTCCATTGAAACTTTGAAGTGAACTCCATATAGGTATGGCCAAAATTGCTTCACTGCTCTAATTACTGCAAGACATTTGCACTCTGTAACAGTGTAGTTTCTTTCCACTTTGGTAAAGACCTTGGAATAATATTTGATGGGATGGTCAATCCCCTCCTCATCTAGTTATGCTATTATTGCACCAAGTCCTACATCGCTGGCATTGGTGTATAGGTAGAAGGTCTTGTTAAAGTCTGGGTATATTAGGATTGGTGCCTCTTATAACTTTATTTTCAGATCCTCAAAGGCTTGGTCTTGCTATAGTCCCCACTCAAACTTAGAGTCCTTGTTCAGTAGGTATGTCAGGGGAGTATCTAAGTCTGTAAACTGTGGGATGAACTGTCTTAAGTAGCCAATCATACCCAGGAACACCTGGACATCCCTCATACTCTTTGGATGCTCCATTTTGGTTATTGCCTTCACCTTTCCTTCTTGAGGTTGAATCCCCTGTGCATTGATCTCATGTCTCAAAAACTCAAGTTGCTTCTTAAGAAAGATGCACTTGCTCCATTTCAACTTAAGATTTGATTCTCTCAACCATGTGAACACCTCTCAAAGGTGCTCAATATGCTCTCTGAACATTCTACTGAATACAATTATATCATCCAGATAGATTAGGACGCTCGTTATCTTCAGTTCTCCAAATATTTGGTCCATGACATGTTGAAAGGTTGCTGGGGCATTGCACAGACCTTATGGCATCCTAGTCAGTTTAAACAAGCCTTAGCTGCTGATCAAGGCACATTTTTTCTGGTCTTTGGGTGACAATTCCATCTGCCAATACCCATTGGCTAAATCCATTGCTGAAAAATACTTTGAACTGTTCAACCATTTCAAGGCATCATTGATTCTTGGGAAAGGGTAAGAATCTTTTTTAGTAATTTCATTCTTGTGACAGTATTTCATAACCACCCTGTGTAAACCATCTTTTTTGTGCACCAACAGAAGTAGTGATGCCTGTGGATTCTTTGAGAATCTCACCAAGCCAGCATCTGTAAGTTGTTGAAGCTCCATAGTGATAACCTCCTCTTTCATTTTTGATTGGCGGTATGGATTTGATTTGAAAGGTATAGCTGACCCTGTATCCATACGGTGTATCTCTCCTTTACATAGACCATAATCATTTGGCCCTTGACTGAATATGTTTTCAAACTCTTCCAATAAATCATCCAGCTCTTTCCATTATTTCTCTGTTATGTCAGCAAGTCCCAATTTGTCTAATCCTCCAACAGCGTGTACTGACTCGATGGTATCACAATTGGTTAGTTTTATGCATGCCACAACTTGTACTTTCTCAATTCAAATAGGTTGAGTGGTGATGTTCCCCAGGAGGATAGTTACTTCACCCTCATGATTAGAGTCAAAGAATCCAGATAGCACTCATGGCTCCTGTTTTACTCCTTCTCAGGAGTATATTTCAAGTACAGTGTTCTGGTAATCACACTTATGGAAGTGTGCATGCCTATTTGTTCTCCTGGTTGAATCTTCATTGCCTCATTGGCACTCAAGGGTAGCCCATCTTCAGCGCACACTGAAGCAGGTAGTTGTTTCACACCTTTTTTGTGAAGTATGTAGTGCACTGGGTAGATTATTTGCTCAGTTTCAGTCAGACATGTCCGCTGCTTCCTTAATTTTAGGTCTTCATCCTTAAACACAAGGGGCACCTGATAATTTAGCAGACTCAGTGCTGCTAACAAAGTCAATTTTTGCTTCAAACTCCAATAAAAATTGTGCCAACAAGTAAGTCATAGTGGTCTTTGTCCAAGACCACGGCAGGGGCTGTGAGTACCATGCATCCAAAGTGTAGGGGTAAGGCAGAATAAGCCCCTAGCGCACATATGGTGTCAGGTCCTGCTGTTCAATATCTCACATGGTAGTCAATGTCTGGCATAAATTTTAGCTTCTTCATCAATTTTGAGGATATGATATTGACTGGGGCACCAGTATCGAGGAATGCCAGTATACGCACATGCTGTATCACAACTTCTACTTTGGTTACACTCTTCCCAAATGGATTCCCAGTTGACAGCATGTCACCAGCTGACTTTTCAAATTCCTCTAATTGCTTAGATGTATTAGACATCAAATTGGCATGCAGAGTAGTAGTCTTCTCAATATTCTTTAAGGTGTCCAGTACAAGTTGTTTGCCTTCCTCTAGACTATTGACTACTTGAGTGGGCGTCATTGCTTGAGCTAGGTATGTAGAGTTTAACCCCTCATCGGTAGATCCATGTATCTGTAATTGTGCAGGTATAGATACAGTACTGGGGGCTCCTAAGACATGGTAACCAGCATCCATCAAATCTTCATCTTGGTAATCGTCCTCTCCTTCAACATGTAGGTTCACCCAATTTACAGTTTTAGGGGTTTCTTTTGGTGAAGGGAATTTTCATTGCCTTTCATTGGACAAGCTCACCAATAGTGACCAGGCTTATGACATTTGTGATATGTGAACTCTTTGTGCTGATACCATGGAACTTGTTTGAAGTTCTTGTCTTTTGGCTTGTCATTCTTGTCCTGGATAGCATACACCATTTTTCCAATTCTGCATGTAGGTTGACTCATCGGTTTGTTCTCATTCTTATAAGTTCCTTGCACATTAAGTAAAGCTTCTTTGATGGCCTTGAGAGATCCAGCTGTTTTGACTGCAAGCGCCATGTGCGTCTTGAGGGCTGGGTATGCTTCTAAGTAACTAAGTAAGACAGTCTTTGTGGCAGGTAAATCTAAGGTCTCTGTGGTCCATAGTTGTTGTGCTTGAAGGTAGTATCAGGCAGCATAATTTGTGACTGTCTCTGTCTTGCCCATCTTCATCAATATAAACTCCTGCTTCATATTCTCAACATCCTGTATGCTACCAAATTCTGATACAGGATTTCCTTGACCTCGGCCTAGTTTAAACCAGGGCATAAACTAGCGCTGAGTATCTTATGTGCTTTGTGGCTCATGCAGCCTTGGATGTGATGAGCCTTCTGCTTGTCACTAGCGCCATCCATGCTGTTCTCATACATTTGTAAAAACCCAGCTATTGTTCCCTCATCAGGAGTAAGCATGGTTTTGAAATAGGGTTTAAAGTTTGGATCTTCCTCTACTGGAGCACTTTGCTGATGTTGTGGAGTTGTTGCTCCCTGTGCAGCTAACACTGGCATTTCCAAATATGAGGTGTCCAGCAAAGGGCTTAGAGCAGGCTGCAGTTTTACTTGAATTTGATCCTTAATTTCCTCCAAATTTCAATCAATGTCATCAAAGATAGTCTCATGGTGGTCTAAATGTTCACCATGCTCATTCAATGTTTGTACATTTATTCCATTTTCTGATTCAAGGTGTTGGACCCATTCCTCAAGTCCCTTCAGATCAGTTTCAATTCTTCTAGTTAGTGGAATGTGCACTAGCACCGAGGTAGTAGCCTCTCGAGCCCATCAAGCGGTGTCTAAAACCCAATCTGGGTACAACCTCAACTTCACTACTTTTTTTTCCAACGCTTGCAGCCTTGCCTCAAATTATCTCTTTTTCAGTTGGAGATAGGCTTCCTGCTGCTTCTTCACCATGGTATACCTCCATGGTCTCAAAACTAGGCATTTCCATTTTGCCCTAAACTCTCTCTTCTCAACTGTGTGGTTGGCGTCACCCCTGTAGTGAGCATCAGACTTGCCACCCTGGGTTCTGCTCGTTTAACGCTAAAAATTTTGAACTTGGGGTATCAAAAGGGGTAATTGGTTGCACGGATTTAACACTAACCAACTCAGCTTAGACTTCCTGAGAGAGCTGTAAACTTGACACTTACATGCCAACTGTGTGTCTTCTTTACAAATAATCCTGTGTATATTGGAATCTTCTCTTGACCCAACAGAGTTTATCTTAACCTCTTTCCTTGCAAGCCTAACCTTACAAGGAGTCCTTCTCAAAACGAGTGTCTTCTTCAAAGCAGGTTAGTCCCAGACTGGTTACTGGCAATTACTTCAGATAAAGGACAAACTTAAAATTCTGTGAAATAGACTGTTTATTTAAAATAAAAACTTAGTATTTTTATACTAAATACTAAAGAAATAGGATGTAAAATAAACTGAGTGGATAATCGAATAGTGGATTAGGAAAATATGTATCTTCTTCAGGAATCTCAGAACCATCTCTTCTTTCATTGATTTCTCCTTGGGCATTCGTTTTCTCAAGTTCCTGAATTTGTGTACTGTGGCAGTATGTGGAGCATTTGGTATCAGGATGTTGGTTCTGTGGCTCCTGTGCGCTCTGGTGGAGTCCAAATCTCCATTACCATTGGTGGACTCAATGTCCTGGTTGCTCAATGGCACCATTTTTCTTTTGTTTTGATTGTTTTTCTTTTTGGTGCACCATTTAGCACCTAAATCGTTCTGTTCCTTTCTCAACGTTACTCAAATAAATATTGCCATTTTTAGAGCTGAACTAAACTTGGTTTAATAATTCTTGTGCTTCAATTAGTATTTTCTCAATTCTACCAGAGGTCAAGGATTTACCAATTTTGTGGTGCGCTGAATCTGTGACACTTATGTAGTTGGAGTTCTCCTCAAAGAGGTACACACCCAGCTTTGCCCAATGAACCATAAAGAAAAATGTTAAAACTGGAAAGTTTCTTGTGAAAAGTTGACCAACAAGAAATGTTGGTCACAAAAACCATATTTAAACATTGTCAGGTTAATTCTGAGTCCGCTGAAGCAGTCCCAAGCACTGATTTACCAATAGGCAAATGATTTCATCTGAATTGGTAGAATTCACTGAAACTGAATTCACTCAAGTAATTGATTGAAGTTGTACTCTACCTGAATGCATATTTTGTAAAAATTTGAGGGTTTGAACCTCCGTTCCCCAATCAACTGAATTGAACCTTCAGCATTAATTAAATAGCTTGTCCCTTTTAACGCCTGAGCAGATTCAAGGGGCTGGGCGTTAGGCACCTCACTATATCCAACCTGGGCATATTTGGCTTGTACCCAGCGTTGGTCTAAGGTGTGCTTGAGCTCAGGGAGAGCCTGAAGTTTCACCTTCTGGGCCTCCTGCCACCCAGCCTTATTCTTGGGGTTGATACCTACTATCAAGTCATTTAACCATGACATTACCCTCTCCTTTTTCTTGGGCTCCATCCCCCTCCAGTGGCGTTCACTAAGAAGAAGTTTTTATGCGTGGGGCCAACTTTATAGCAGTGACCGCTGGCTTAGATTTTGATCCTGCAGCCTTAGGAAAACGCTTGTGGAATGCTACAATTAGATTCTGGGCATGCACACAGTCACATGCCGGTACCCAACTGTTCTTTACTGCATCAAAACCCTTACAGGATACCAGATACTCAAACTTTCTCTTAACACAGCGGGAGGCTATTATTACCTCTACTTCCCACTCTGGCACCCCATCCGCAAGATATGCATCTGGAGTCTCTGGTGGGGGGCCTTCAAACAACTTAAATTTGCTCTTATAAAAGACAAAAAAGATTTGAAAAGAAGAGGAAAGATCCAACTGGTTTGAAGCATGGCCCACCTTTCCTAACAACACGGTAAGGTCCAATCCTCTTTGGTCCCATCTTTTTGCATGGCTGCTTGATTGGGTTGTTACAAGCATCAAGCATCATGAGATCCCCTTCCTTATATGCTGGACCCACTCATTGCTTACCATCAGCGTTCTCCTTATATACTTGCATTGCCACCTCCAAACTCATGGAAACCCCCTGGTGGACCTTCTTAATAGTCTTGCAAAGTCCACCATCGCTTCAACTTTGGATCCACAGCTGAGCTCCATGTTAAGGCAGGGTCAAACCCATGGTTGGCAAAAAACGGTGAACAACCAATTGAGGAATGTAAAGTGTTGTTGTAGTTAAATTGGGCTATAGGAATGTGAGAAACCCAATCTGAATGATCTGCTGCAGTATAACACCGCAGAAACTGCTCCAAGCACTGGTTCACTCAATTAGTCAGCCCATCAGATTGGGGGTGATTGGCAGTCAAATGGCAGGGAAAAATCTGAAGAGTCTTACACAACTCTTCCCAAAAAACGGTGGTAAACTGAGGGCCCCAGTCACTAATAATTTCTTGAGAAACCCATGAAGTGCAAACACATGAGTAGCAAAGAGCCTGGCCATCTCAGTTGCAAATATTGTAATTCTGCAAGTAATAAAGTGGATGAACTTCATAAAACGGTCCACCACCAACATGATGGCATCATAACCATCAGAGACAGGTAATTTACAATGAAATCCACTGATAGGGAAGTCTGGGGCCCTTCAGCCTTTTGGACTGGTACCAACAAACCCACTAAAGGTTGATGATTTGGTTTCATTTTTTGAAAATCAGGCACTCTTTACAATAACGTCCCAACTGAGGGAAAATCCCTTCCAATTGTAAGTGCATCATATTAACTACACGGCGGTCTTTGGTTTTTCAGGGTAACCAACAATTATTCTATCATGATGGTCCTGGATGATTTCCAGGTGCAATGGTCCAGCAGAAAACCATAGGCGCTTCTGAAACCACACCATCTCTTCCTTTATGTGATAACCCCTGGATAAATCCTCCTGATTCAGAGCACTCTTAGTGAGAACTATAGTATAATTGGCAGATAATGGCTGAGAAAGGACTACCTTTCTGAACATACTATATTCCTCTGCATTTTCCAAAGGTGCAAGCGCTGCCTGTTGGCCATTAAATCAGGAAGTTGAGATAAAATTTTACCCAGCAAAATCATTAACTGGTTGATATAAACTTCTACCTCCTTTGAATAGGGAGCCAAAGCAGGGTTGCAGCTCAAAGCATCCTCTAAACCATTCTCCTTGCTCTTGGTTAACTCATAATAAAATGCAAATTGGGCAAGAGTCTCATGCCAACAGGTCTGCTGTGGGGTTAGGAAATGAGGAGTGTGATAGTACAGTAAGGCATGGTGATCTGTATGTACATGGAAAGGTTGCGAGGCATGCAAGTGGTGATGCCAATAAGTCAGCGCCTCCATCACTGCTAGTAACTCTTTGTTATAAACAGCGTAATTCAACTCAGGCAGAGATGTTTTTCTAGAAAAATATCCCACCAGATGCTATATCCCAGAATTCACCCACTTGTAACAAGGCAGCTGCTATGGCAAAGTTGGAGGCATCAGTAGACACAATAAACTTTTTTAAAGGGTCGACATGGCAAAGGATGGACGTGGACAACAGGGTGCACTTCACCCCTTGGAAAGCATTAACAAAATGGAGGACCACTGAAACATCTTTGCACCACCAGCCCTATATAAGGGTGCTGCCACCTCAAAATGATTGGTTTGAACTTTTTGAGAAATGTACATGTCCCCAAAAATCTCCTCAATTTTTTTACTGAAGTGGGGATAGGCCAATCAAGAATCTCCTCCTCCTTGTCTGGAGTTATCATATGTTCTTGGTCAAACACAACGTTACTAGAAAAGTGACCTGGGACTTAAAGAATAAATTTGCTGATCCTTAGCATAAGGCAGGCTGCTCTTAACTTCTCCACTACTTGCCAAAGGTGTACTTCATGTGACTCATGATTAGGGGAAAACACCAGAATATCAACCATGTAGGCAACTGCGCATACCCCCAGAAAGTCCCCCAACGCAGCATCAATGCGGCATTGAAAGATGGCAGGGGCATATTTGAGCCCAAAGGGAATGATCTGAAACTGGAAACTCCCTTTTCTGGTACAGAGTGCATTTAACCACTCCTGTCCTTTCTTTATCAGGATCTTATTGAACGCATTAAAGCAATCCAGTTTGGAGAAAACATTAGCCTTCTCTACATAATGCACAATCTGTGAATCTAAAGGGATGGGATAGAGGTCTGGTACAGTAAAATTTTTATATTCCCATAATCTAAACAAAGGGCATAGAGTTCCATCAACTTTCTCCACAAAGTAAAGTGGGGAAAAACAGGGGAGGTAAGTTGCAAAATTGCGCCTTTATCTAACTGCTCCTTCACCCATACATCAATGCCTCTTCCTCCCAGACAGTCAATGGGTAAGTAGGGGAAGATATATGCACCAGATCCATAGTGAGCTTGAACTTGCAATTAAACTTGGAATGACTGGGTAGTGTGTTAGCTGAAGCTGCATCAAAGAAAGATTCCAAACCCTTCAAACAAGAAGGTAGGGGAACTTCCTCAGAGGGCTTCAGCAATGGGGCAAAATTAAGAGTTTAGATATTGGACCAATGAGGCAATTTACTCTGAAAGTGGGCATCAGCCAAAGGAACAATTGACTTGTAACCATTTATCAAGAACAAGGATAGGTGTTTTCTTTCAAATTAGTCCTGATGTCAAACTTTCTCCACCACTTTACATCAAAAATAATAGGGTACAAGATATTTTGCAAGCTTGGAAGTGGTTGGGTGGGAGATATGTGCTACCTGGTAGTCCACTAACCCCATGATGTTCAGCGTAGGGATACGTTGAGGAGCTTTGTCTCTAACCATACCACCTGGCAAGTAATTTAGCTCAAGGTAGTTGGTCAGGTCTTGGCCCATAAAATTTCATAGCACCGATATCCACTAAAATAGTTGTGCTGAACTTTCCAAAAGAGGACTAAGGGTAGCGGTCAACAAAAAGTATCCAGAATGTGATTTATTCAAAGCAGAAAATGCCACCACCTCACCTGAAATTTCTTTCTCTGGCTTTAACAAGCCTTCAGTGTATATTTTTGATACATAGAAGGGGGAGGGATAGTTTGCCACTCTTACTACTGAGGCCACATATACCACCCCATCTTCTGCAGGTGCATATACTTTATCATATTTGAAACAAAGTTCCTTTTCCACATCCTGAGTGCTACAGATCATGGTAGGAGTCAAACAGGGTTTCTCAGGGGTAATTTGATATACAGGAATAGGGTCTTCATCCAAGCTGTAAGAGCTAATAAATGACTTGTATTGTAATAATGTTCACATAATAAAATGTGTTTTCCAGCTTTAGTAACCCCATACCTGCTCCAGGGTTCAGTGTGCATCGTTATCCAGGGCCATCACCCCCAAGCCCATAGTAGATGCTTTGGCTTGCACTATTGAAATGCAGTGTGAAGAAAACTCATTATTACTGTTCCATTTTTGGTTAAGTTTGAACCTAGACTTACCCAGACCCTCAAATTTTGCCAGAATGGAGAGGGAATCAGTGAGGAGCTCTTCACAATTTAAGGAAATATCACTAGTTGCAGACACTGTATTAATAGGGTTGGCCATGGGTGACATCATAATGGCAGAATTGTCTGAAACTTTTAATTTAATTTCAGGGCTAGACCCCTGATTTGGCTTTGAATTTAGCAGAACTTGAAGGTTTAGAAAGGATAATATTCCTTCATTTTGAGAGATGTATTAAACTTTTTGTTTTTCATATTTATAGAGTCTGATCTGGGTGAAACCATGATGGCCAAATTACCTTGCCCCTTCTGGGTTGGGGTGGGGAAACTACCCCAAAGGGTTTCAACAAGATGATCAAAGTTGGAAGGGGGTGACTGCTAAATTGGGGAGTTCTGCATGGATAGGTCCAAGGTAGATTAGAGAAATGACGTTTTAACTATGTTGGGCAATGGTAAGGCTTGAGCTTTCTCACAAAATTTATTCAAATATAACTTTACATGTCAACCAGCTTGACGCAGTGAAAAGAACTCAGAAGAGATGGATGGATGCCCTGTCAGGATGACATTGCTCTAAGACATGCTCCAAGCCCTCCACTGATTGCCACAAGAGTGGATGTGCGCGGAACACCACAAAACCCCAGTCAGCTGCATCTAGAGACAGCTGATACAACAAATCCACTTCCTGTGAAAGCAGTTTTAAACCAGATAAATTGTTATTTTCTAAAGGAGCTTTCAGCCCAAGAGAAGCCAAGGCCTGTTGAATTTCTGAGTAAATTTTGGGAGAAAGGCAGGGAATTGTGACAACATGATCACAAAAAGTCTGAGACCACCAGGTACACTCAGGAAGAGTGGGCACTTGCCAGTTGATAGTTGCAAGAATAATACCAAGGTGCACCAAAACAAAACTAAATGAGAAAACTGTGTTGAGCATCATCGTGGCAGTGACAAAAGGGCAGTGCACCCAGTTTATGCATAAAGAAAGTCCCACATGGATAATTCTGATGCATATAAGATAAAATGGTTGATCAACTAATGTTAAGAGAATGTCTGTATCTCTCTTGTTCCCTGAGAGGTGATGCAGGATGCAAACCCACATCACCAGGAAACAACAAAACTTGTGTGGACCCCAAAGGGAGTCCATAATCAAATGTAAATTGGTGCTAGGAGGCTTAGGCACCTCGATCTGGAGGTGACCTGAGTGGCCCAAAGGTGCACCCAAAACTTTTGTTATTTGTGATAGAATTTAGTGGCCAACGTAGTTAGAGACCTCCTCAAAGAGATTCACACCCAGGTTTGCCCAAGTAACCATAAATAAAAATGTAAAAACTGGAAAGTTTATTGTGAAAAGTCAATCAACAAGAAATGTTGGTCACAAAAACCATATTTAAACATTGTCAGGGTAATTCTGGGTCTGTCAAAGCAGTCCCAAGTACTGATTCACCAATAGGCAAATGCTTTCATCTGAATTGGTAGTAAACACTGAAACTGAATTTACTCAAGTAATTGATTGAAGTTGTACTCTACTTGAACGCATAATTTCATAAATGGAATTGGTTTCAAACTTCCCATTCCCCAATCAATTGAATTGAACTGTCAGCATTAATTAAATAGCTCATCCATTTTAATGCCTGAGCCAATCCAAGGGGCTGGAAGTTATACACCTCATTAGTCAAATCTGAGCATATTTGGCTTGTACCCAGCGTTGGTCTACTGTGTGCTTGAGCTCAGGGAGGGCCTGAAGTTTCACCTTCTGGGCCTCCTGCCACCCAGCCTTATCCTTGGGGTTGATGCCTACTATTTGGTCATTTAACCATGACAGGGCTTCAGTGATCATAGAGAATGATTGGAACAATCATTTGGAACATGGCATCAAGGAGTTTAAAGTGGCTGATACTACTGCAACAAGTGAGGTGAGTTCACCTGCTCAAATAGAAGAACGCAAAAGACCTCACACTCATCAATAAGCTTCACCTTCAATCATATCTACAAAAGCAACTGCCTACTGAGTACTTTTCAGATAAATGGCATGGGTTTGTGCAACTGCGGAGTACATTTGCACCTCAGTAAGGGCGTCAAGGACTTAATTCATAATTTTATGTGAGGGAACATCCAGATTCCCTTTTTGAGGATGAGTCAAGGGGAGAGTAGCAGGCAATGGGGCCACACTATCATGGAGAAGTTCCTTCAAAGCTATCTGGGGGTTGTTCACAAATTGGCAACTGGCCAAATGAACAACAGAAGGCAGGCTACCAAATGCATGCACATATGATAAAGGGTGACCACTACTGTGCCCAACTCTCATAGAGGGGAGGAAGTGGCCAGAAATAATGGACAGTCAATTAAATCATGGAGATGGCAGTTAATATTTAAACTGTCCTATCAGTAGGAATGCAGAAGAGCCTGTCACAGATTTGGTGTACCACAAAATTGGTAAATCCTTGACCTCAGGTAGAATCGAGGAAATACCGATTAAAGCACAAGAATTATTAAAAATAAGATGAGTTTAGCTCCAAAAATGACAATATTTGTTTGAGTAACATCGAGAAGGAACAGAACAATTTAGGTGCTGAACGATGCACCAAAAAGAAAAACAATCAAAATGAAAGAAAAATGGTGCCATCAAGCAACCAGGACATTAAAGTCCACTGATGGTAATAAAGATTTGGACTCCACCAAAGCGCACAGGAGCCACAGAACCAACGATCCTGATACCAAAGGCTCCACATACTGCCACAGTACACAAATTCAGGAACTTGAGAAAATGAATGCCCAAGAGAGAAATCAATGAAAGAAGAGACTGTTCCAAGGTTCCTGAAGAAGCTACAATATCTTTCCAATCCACTAAATAATTATCCACTCAATTTATTTTACATCCTGATTTTTTAGTATTTAATATAAAAATACTAAGTTTTTATTTTAAATAAACAGTCTATTTCACAGAATTTTAAGTTTGTCCTTTATCTGAAGTATTTGCCAGTAATCAGCCTGGGATTAACCTGTTTTGAAGTAGACACTCGTTTTAAAGAACTCTTTGTAAGGTTAGGCTTTCAAGGAAAGAGGTTAAGATAAACTCCGTTAGGTCAAGAGAAGATTTTGACGTACACAGGATTATTTGTAAAAAGATGTACAGTTGGCGTGCGAGTGTCAAGTTTACAGCTCTCTCAGAAAGTTTAAGCTGAGTTAGTTAATGTCAAATTCATGCAACTGATTACCCCTTTTGATGCCCCAAGTTCAAAATTTCCAGAGTTAAACGAGCAGAACCAGGGTGGCGAGTGAGCCCAAAAGGTAATCCAGGATGCCAGAGACATTTAACTCAAACTTCTTTGAAATGTACTGAGAGATGATAATAATCAAGTGCTGATGAGCTGCAAGAGTATGAAGAAATCCAGCAAGAAACTAGGCCACTGTGGCTCTAGCCCCAATGGGCCTAGGTGAGGGGAGTTCTAAGATCAGATTGGATAGTTCAGGACTTCCCACGGGGAACTTGGTACAACAACATGGGCGAGGGGGCATATTTTTGCCTGAAGTGGGGATAGTTGGGCCCACAGGATAATGATATCCTGCTGGCAGATGGCATCTGCAATTGGGGAAAGTTCTACAAAATTCTTAACATGATAAGCCCAATTGACTGTAGTAAGAGCTAAAATTACTATCATAACTGCCCAGTTGATATGGGGCTCATGGGGCCACATTTGAGAAGTTGTGGGAATTTGGCAAAATAAAAGTTGAAATAAATCAAATAGTGAGAATTTGGAAAGATTTATAATAAATTTTAAGTTAAGAAAGTTTGACTAAAATTTTCTTAGTATGTTTTTGACTATTTAATTAGATGATCAATTTGGGGAATAGCTTAGAAAATGCAGGATTAGGGCCCTTGAGATTCAACCTTTTTTGCAAATTTTGGGTGAGAGGGGGAGAAAAACAAAGCATTTTGTATTAACTTTGAAAATGTCAGTGGTGGGCTGAGTTACTGTTGGTTTGTCCACAGATGCCCAAGTTGCCAATTTCCTTTAATTTCAATAACTGGACAATGGCACCTCACCTGATGAGCTGTGGGAACCTCCCATGCCACCTCATATAGGGGCTGTCCCATGAGATCAGGAATGGGTTTGGGGCACTTAACCCACCCATGACCAGTCACTCCGGTATTCATTTGGTCAATAAGGAATCATTGATGAGGATTTTGATGTGTCCAGGGAGTGTTTTGAACTGTTGGCTACATTTTCTTCAATGGCCCAATGCCTTAACAAGCTTTGCCAAAGAATTGACATCAGATGTTATGGTTGCCAAAAATACACACCCGTCAGGCTTTGTTGCCATAGGTTTGGGAATCTCAGGCTTTGATGTTGAAGTTTGTTGCCCTCAACTTTATTCAACCCTTTCATTCCAAGATAATACTGACTCGTTAAAAGCTCGGCACAAATTTTCTTAATTCATTGTATTAATTTGGTCTATACTATTTTTGGAACTAAAGGATGGGTCCTTAAATGGTAAGATGTTACCCATCGTTCATCCACCACATGGGCAAGATTGCCCTGTGATATGAGAGAGAAAATCGGCCTTTTTGGACCCTTTTTAGATGGAAACATGAACGCCACCTGGTCCAAATGGAGGGTGCACTCCTTTAAACTTACAGAGACTGCCCTGGAGGGTCATTAAATTTTAGGCCAAGCGCTGTAATGAAAACATCAGTGGCTGCAGGAGCAATGCTACTGAGACTGGATGGTTTAGTCTATCCAAGATGTCATTGATTCCTTTTTTCTTTTGTACTAATAAGAAGCCTCTTAATTTGATATTTTAACATCAGGTTATGGGCAATACTGCCTCATTTGCAACCAACAGCATTGATGTTATCAATCACTATCTATGGTGATGTATGGCCAATGGTATATCATACTGACTCTTGATCCCTGCACAAAATAGGTTAAGGTCTTCTCCTATACCTTACCTAAAACTAGAGTGACCGTTTCATTTCTATCTAAACAGGTCTTCACCTGCCATGGTAGCCTGAAGATACTGCTGTCTGATAACGGCACCAACTTCATATCCTAAGTAATTATTGATCTTAACTTAGTGATGAGTACTTATCCCTCCGTTACTGCTCCATATCATCCCTCTACCTATGGAACAGTGGAACAGGTGAATGGATCTCTCATTACTATCATTTGTAAAAAGGCTCAATCTGACCCATCTCATAGGAATAAATAACTCCTGGCAGCTCTATTGACATAATGCTTGAGTTACCATTGGGCAGTACAGATGTCTCCATTCTAGGCTCTTATTGGCTGAATGCCAGTCTCACCCTCAAGTGTTCAATCTATACTGGAGACTTTACCCCAGAGAAAACTAAGCATGTGATGTGAAGGCTGGCAGATGAACTATTTTAACTGCAAGTCTTAGCTTCCAACTCTATAGGAACTATCAATAAACAAGAAGCATATTAAAGCAATGTCCAGAATCAATTTTGCCTGAGTATCAGCCAAGGGATCTGGTATTGTTCTATTACCATCAGCCAGGGAGTCAGGTTCACAAACTTGATATGCTATGGTTATGGCTATATCAAGTTATATATCATCAAAGACTGAATCATTTAATCACCTCCATTTAATTAAGCTTTGTTGTGAATCAAGACCATGCTAGATATCTCCAAACTTATTTTCTTCCTCAGCATGATTTTGAGGGGCATTGTTGGTATTAATAGTAATCATGTTAGATCAAACAAGAATTAACACTGGATATTTTACAATCCGCTCATGGGAGTTTCCTTGTTGCAGAAGCTTCTAAAATCTATATAAGCAATGAACTCCAAGACAAGAATCTAAATGCTTGTTTCACTTCTATATCTGCTGAATTCATTGCTAAAGATCTTGTCAGTTGGTAATCATCTGAATCTGCCAAATTGACACAAAAGATCAGGCCCCTCAGAAATCACTATATTGAGTCACGTCACTCTGGAAATCACCATGTTCTACTAAATCCTAAACCACAATTTAACTTTATAATTACTCTATGCTCTAATTAAAGGTATTCTCATTTCTAATTACAATTTTGCTTATTTTTTCTTTGGTTTTCCTGTTTTAATAACAGTGATTAACTTAGCAATGACTATTCTTCCAATAGATTATCCTAAGGACTTAAAAGACTACTAGGAGTTATACTGCAACTAAAGCAACTCATAATTGCATAGTTGTAAAAAACCAGCCTTCAAATTTAAGTAAAAACTTAGCAGTGCTTAAGGTAAGACTAGCGGTATGCCCAGTAAAGCTCATGGCCATCAAGAAATGGAAGGCCTTAACTGATTATAATGGATTTAAAAGTCTTCTAAGAATGGTCAACTTCTTGATTTAGTTATCTAGAAACTTTTTGCAGTGGCAGTACTTCTTACTCAGTTAACGGGTAAGGTGCCCTTCTGTTAGGCCCAGAAAAAGATGGCTCATCAAAGAAATATAAAAGAACCATTAGTGAAGAACCCCATCTTAGTACATGATGGCCTATAAAAGTTGTTTAATTTAAATTGATGCATCCAACTGTGCTATCAACGCTATCTTTCTCAAAAAAAGAGACTGAAATAGTACATCTAAACTGTTATTTCAGTTGAAAAATGCAACCTGTGAAGGCTAATTATCATATACAATGAGGAGTCATAAGTAATAGTGGCATCCCACTGAGAGTGGCAACATCACTGGATATATGTGTGATAGACCATCAAAATTTAGACTGACCATAAAGCTCTGAAAAACTATTGTAGGCCATATTGGATAAACAAAAGATAATCTTGTTGGCATCTGGAGATTTCTATTCTAGAATTTTAAGAATATATACAATCAGGCAATGAGAACTGGGTATAGGTTTTTTGGGACCCTATATTATTTTATATCAACAAGTAGATTGACAACTTCAATACTGCCACCGTGTTGCCTCCTAACGTTTTTGCATTAATAAAGGGTGGTACCAATGGACCAATAAAGAATTTAAGTTGTTCAAGAAAAACTATTGGTTGGGAAAACGCTTAAGAAAGCGCTGGTTAAAAGAACCTTAATTATTTATAAGGCTTTGGCTGAGAGATAATAAAATCCATTACTCTAAATGGTATAGGTTCCAATGGAGAGCTCAAAAAGAGAGATTTTAGAGGCCTGTTAAAACTGTTTACTGGCCAGACACTCAAGGAATAACAAAAACTTGAAATTAATTATAAGAGACTACTCTTGGCCTGTTATAAAAAGAAATGTTAAAGAATATGTGGGCTAAAATCTGATCTGCGGTCATTTCAAGCTTCCATAAAACCTTCCATTAGAAAAAAAGTTTTTTGGAAATCTGATTTTGATTGCCAGTTTCTTAAAAAGCAAAATAATAATGAGTTGAATTAGCTTCATCATTCATCTAATGGAATATTTTTTCACTGGTATCTTTTCACTTTAAAAGTAATTAAGGGCGTGTAAATAGTAAATCTCATGGCTTTTTTAATCAGTTGATTTAATAAAAATAATTTCACAGGGGAATATTCTTGGTGCAGGTTTTACCCCTTGTGATGACAAGTTCCTCTTGATGTCTCAGAGTAACCAAAGCCTTTTAGTAAGGAGGGGAGGACCTATTGCCACTCTTCCATTGAAATACTGCATCAATCTGGCATTTTGATTCCTTTAGGACAATGTTCCAATTCAGAATTTCGTCAGTCAGCATCTTCTAAAGTTCAGAGGGAGTGTTGAGTGGAGGTTAATCCTCATATGAACTGACTCAATTATGGCCTTTTTTGACACTACCTCTCTCAAAATCATGCCATGGAGTAACAGCTTTAGAAGAATCTTCTCTGGGCCCAATTAACAGCTGTACCTGTTTTAGTAGAGGCAATAGAGTATTCTGGCATATGGCAGTATATCACCTTATAGGGCCCAGATCATAGATCATCTAATTTGTGGGCCCTTCCTCCCAGAAGATGATGATAATTAAACTAGGTCTCAAGAAATATTTGGACATGAGCAGCTTATTGGCATTTACTTGTCTCTCCTCTCTTAAGGCAACAGTTTTGAGGGATCTAAACACTAGAGCTTGTAATTTAAATTTTTCTTAGCTAGTCTTCTCATGGCTAAGTAAGAGGATGTCAGTAAGGATGTCTCAAGGAATCACTGAACATTGGAGGGTAAGCAGGTTCCTGCCCATGCAGAACTATAAAGGAAGACATCTGGATATAATAAAAGGTTACTCAATAAGCCATCAAAGCTGCTGGAGGATACTGATTCCCCTACCTGGGTCAGTTTGTGCCATTGTAAGAAATATGGAAATGAGAGTGCCATTCACTCTTTCTAATATATCATTGGTTGCAGGATCATAAGAAGCAGTAAAAGATTGATAAGTTCCCATCAGCGCATTGAGTTTAATTACAACTTGAGAGATGCAATCTGTTCCATTATCAAATAGTAATGCTTTTGGGCTACCTACCTGGTGAAGATATTCTTAAGCAGAAATGAGGCAGCAGCTTTAGCCATAACAGAGACTACAGAGATAGCCTTGACCCATTCTGAAGTTTTATTAAATGATGACATAGCAATGCCCATATAGGGATATAAGTATTGGTCTGATTATATATACAGACATTGGCAAAGGGAGATGAGCTCCAACAACTTAATGTTAAAGATTGGGCATAGTAGGCCTTTATTTAGCACATACAAGACTAGAGTCAAGGACATAGTTGGTGTAATTAATCATGCTGTCTCTATAGCATTAATTCTTAAGCAACAGTTAAGGGTTTTTCATGGCGCCATAGGCTAAAGGCATATGTGCTTCTACATAGTATTCATAGTTCTGACCAGCAGATGAACTAAAGGGAGCTAAAAAGAGCCTACCTTATTATAAAGTAATCTGTTATTGATCCAAGTTTAAGCCACCTTTGTTTTAACTGCTCTTGGACCTCATAGCCTGTGGATCCCATATTTCAAATCACCTTTATGTTCATATACCTGATCTTCAGAGGCATATAAGCTTATCATTGGCAAATGTGATAGTCCGTCAGTGCTTTAATGCATAGCACCATCCTATTAATTAATGAAATGTTAAAAGATTATAGCTTGAGGGCCCAACATAAGAGCTGGCCATATGAGCCTTCACCTTCTGTAACCGTTAAAGCAAAGCATGATCAGTTACAATAGTAAAATGTGTTTTTATAAAGATAGAGCCAAAAACCTTGATAGCTAAGTGTCCCAATAATTATTATCATTCTGTGACATTATAATTTTGTTTTTCCCTGGTTAAAGTTTTACTAAAGTAGGTTATAGAGTGTTTGACTTGATTGGAATTAAGTTGTGCTATAATAACTCCAACTGTGACATCATCAGCATCCAGGAATAAAAGAAAGGCTTTCAAACTCAGGATGTACCAAAAATAGAGAATTTATTAGGTCTTCTTTTAAGTAAAAAACCTGTTTTTATTCTTACCAAGGAAAAAGAATATTCTAATGAAGTTGGTAGGTGAGGGGCTTAACAAGTTTGGTAAATCTCAAAGCTGCGGCTACTCCTGCCAACACCTTACTTCACCTGCAAATTCATGAGGTGATGGAACCCCTGGTTGAGGGTACTTTTCCCCCAATTTCCCACATGATTCTGAGGAGGATACAAAGTATGAGGTTGAGGAGCTCACTTTTAGTGCAAGCTGCACTTGCATTGACTCAGCAAAAACTTTAATTTTCAACCCCAACTATCCTGAAACCTGCTGGAACATCAAGTCATTCACTTTTGTGCCTGCTCTCATCACTTTCGCTGAGCATCAACTTGCTCAATAAATTGATGCAATAAACTCTGCAGGCCTCATTAATGAAGAAAACCCTCAACTATATCTTCTTACGCCACATGCCACTGATGCCCCCACTCCTATGCTATCTGCCATAGTCTGCCAGCTAAAGCAGCCACCAGACAAAAGTTTCCCCTAAGCTTTCTCGCCATCTGATATGGCTTCCTAGGCTGATAATTTAGGGCCATTTTATAAATTTTTTATTTCTAATAATCCTTTTGTTTGGCTCATTTGCAAATAAAGATGTGTGGCAGCTCTCTCTTTTTGGGATGGGCACCACTAGTTCTAAAAAACAAGTTTGGCAAAATAAAGGAAGAATTGTTGGCATTATCTAACCATCTTTAGGAAGACTTGCAAATCCCTTAAGCTTAGGGATGGACATCTTTTAATTGGCATCAACTCTATCAGATAATGGTGATATGCCTTTATGAGTAATTTTATGGCCAAGGAACTTCAATTTACACTCGAAGAAACTGCATTTGACCAGGATACTCTTTAGATGCAGCTCTCATTTAATTAAAACCCACTCAAAGGTGATTTAAGTGCTTATTGCAGGTTCAGGAGAATACCATACCATTATCTAGGTAGACCAATATGTAAGGCATTTCTAAATCTCAGAGCATACCACCTTGGCCTGCTGGAAGGTTGCAGGAGCATTACATAACCTTTGAGGCATTTGAGTAGGTTTGAACAGGCCTTTGCTAAAATGAGCGCACATTTCTCCCTACCTTTGGAGCCAGCTCAATCTTCTAGTTACCACTAGCAAAATCAGTCAGAGCATTTCTGTAATGCACCAATTTCAGTAGAGATGGGGGTGAAGGCCTCACTGCTGCAGAACACTCCACTAGATAAAGGGTAAACAAAGCACATAAGAAGGATGGTGCACAGAAGGACCTAAGCAAGTATGGCATGCATTTGGTTAATTTGGATCTCTTAGAGGTCAGCAAAAAGTACTAGATAAATGCACATAATTAATATAATAGATGTGGCTTTACTAAATCAGATGACTAAAGAGGAAAGTTGGTTACAAGAAATCATATTCAAACATTGGGCAAAATATTGTCAATCTGTGTAGCTGGTGCTAAGCCCAAACAAACTAATAAATGCACAGTACTATATGGCATGGTATGGTAACTCAAATAAGTCTGAAACTGAGTGATTGATTGTGATTGGATCCTACCCAAATTTGTAATATTGTAAATAGAATAGGTTTTGAACTTTTATTACCCAAACAACCAAATCAAACTGTCTCCACTTGTAACATATCTGGTGCATTTAAGCCCTGTCTTTAATGCTGAGTGGACATCATGTACATCCCCAGAACCAATCTGAACATAGCTTGTCCTTACCCAGCGTTGGTCCAGGGTATGTTTCAAATCAGAAAGGTCTTGCAACTTGATTCTTTTGGCCTCCTGACGTTCAGCCTTGTCATTACAATTTGTGCCCTCAATTATGTCATTAAGCCATGACATTACCCTCTCATTCTTTAGAGGCTTAACCCCTTTCTAGGGGCTTTTGCCAGGGAAAAGTTCATTGTGGGCAGGGGCCAGCTTCATGGTGGCAATAATCTGTTTTGAATTGGGCCCTTATGCCTTAGGAAAATGCTCATGGAAAACTTTGTTCAGATATTGTGCATGGGCACATCCATGTGCTGGTACCTAACTGTTCTCTGCTGCATCAAATCTCTTTCAGAAAACTAAATACTCAGTCATCTTCTTACTTGGTGGGAGGCTACAATCTCCTTTACCTCCCACTCTGGCGCCACATCAACAAGATAAGCCTCTGGAGACTCTGTTGGGGGCCCTCAAACAAAGTCAGCTTGCTTGCATAAAAGATGGTAAAAATCTGGAATGAATGGGGAAGATCCAACTGGTGCAAGGCATGGCCCACCTTTCTAACAATGTGGTAAGGCATTATCCTCTTCAGCCCAGCTTTTTGCATGGCTGCTTGATAGAGATGTTTCTATCATCCAGCATCATAAATTCCCTTCCTTTTATGCATTACCTACTTGTCTTTTTCCATCAATGTTCTCTTTATAAACTTGCATTACCACCTTCAAATTTGTGATAACCCTGGTGTACTTTGATAGTCCTAGCAAAGTCCACCACTGCTTCTACTTTGGATCCACAGCTGGGCACCATGTTGAAGGCGAGGTTAAAACCATGGTTGGAGAAAAATGGGAAAAACTGATAGATGCACCTTGAGTTTTGTTATAGCTAAACTGGGCCATGGGAAGGTGAGAAACCTAATCTGAATGGTCTGCAGCAGTGTAACACTGCAGGAACTGTTCTAAGCACTGGTTTAACTATTAAGTTGCCACCTGATTGGGGGTGTTGGGCAGTTGAATGAAAGGGGCAATTTTGGAGAGTCTTACATAACTCTTCCCAAAAAACAGTTAAAACTGGGGTCTATGATCACTAATTATCTCCTGAGGTACCCCAAGAAGGGTGAACACACATAAGACATGAAGAGCTTAGCCATCTCAATCTCAGTGACTGCAGTTTTAAAGGAAATAGAGTGGGCAAACTTCATAAAATGGTCCACCACTACCATGATGGCATCATTGCCATCAGATGCAGTTAACTCCACAATAAATTCCACCAATAAGGAAGTCCAAGGCACTTCTACATTTTGAACTGAGACCAACAACCCCGTGAGGGGTTGTAATTTGGTTTCATTTGGTTGCAGGCAAGGTAATTCTTGCTCTACCTGCCAAACTGCGCAGCCAATACCCTTTAATTATAGGTGCAGCAAATTAGATCAAGATCTTCACATTCCTGGGATGTCCAACTGTGATTCCATCTTGATGGTCCCAGATGATTCTAGGCAAAATGGTCCATTGGGAACCCATAGATGTCCCTGAAACTACACCATCTCATCCTTCATGTGGTAACCTCTAGTAATATTTTCTTTGTTTAACTAGCCCTTGGTGAGGACCATAGTATACTTTACCATTAAAGGCTGTGAAAGAATTACCTTCCTGAAAATGCCATATTCTTCTGCATTTTTCAGAGGAGCAAGTTCTGGCCATGGGCTAATGGAGAAAGATGTTAGAACACAATCTTACATGGTGGAATCATCAATTGGGCGTTATGTACATCTACCTCCTTAAGATCTGGAGCTAATGCAAGGTTTCAACTCAAAGCATCTGCCATGCCATTCTCCTTGCCCTTCATAAACTCATAATAAAACATGATTTGGCCAAAATCTCATGCCAGTTAGTTTGCCATGAGGTTAAGACATGAGGTGAATGGTAAACAACAAGGTATGGTAATCTGCACAGATGCAGCCTGATAGGGATGAACTATGCAAATGATGGCACCAATAAGTTATTGCCTCATCCACTGCTAATAACTCTTAGTCTAAATGGCGTTATCTAACTCTGGTAAAGACATTTTTCTGGAAAAATATCCCACTTGATGCTCTATTTTATCTTTGTCTAATTGTAACAAGGCAGCTGCTATGGCAAAGTTGGAGGCATCAGTAGAAATAACGAACTCCATTTCAAGATCTACATGATAAAGAACGGATGTTGGCAACAGGGTGCGCTTTACAACTTGGAAGGCATCCTGCAAAATATGGGCTCACTGGAGCACTTTTGCTCCACTCACTTTATACAAAGGCGCCACCACCTCAAAAAGATTTGGTGTGAATTTCTTAAGGAACGTACACGTCCACAGCAAGCTCCTCAATCTTTTAACCAAAGTTGGGGGGCTACTCACAAATTGCTTTTCCTTGTCTAGAGTTATCATGTGGCCTTGATCAAATATAACGTTGCCCAGAAAAGTGACATGGGACTTGAAGAGTTCACGCTTACTGATTAAGAGTAAGGTTGGCTGCCCTTAACCTCTCCATCATCTACCAAAGGTATACTGTATGGGAATCCTAATCATAGAAAATCCAATATTGCCCATGTAGGCTACCGTTCATACACCAGCAGGTCCCCAAAGCCACATCTATATGGCGTTAAAAGATAACCAAGCGCTTTTTGGCCCAAAGGGCATAACCTGAAACAGGAAATTTTTTTCATGTATGGAATGAAGTTAGCCACTCCTGGTCCTTCTTGATCTGGATCTGATTAGTGCGTTTTTCAAACCAGTTTGGAGAAGACTTTTGCCTCCTCAACATAGCAAGCAATCTGTGATTCCACCAGAATAGAATGCAAGTCTGGTTTTGTGACGTTGTTAAGGTTCCCATAATCTATGCATGAGCCTAGGGTACCATCTACTTTTACCACAAAAAGAAGTGGGGAGCATATGGGAGAGGTATGCTGAAAAATCATGCTTCAGCTAAATGTTCCTTAACTTACATGTCCAAGGCAGCTTCCTACCATATAGACAAAGGGTAGATGGGAGAATATATATGCACCAGATCAACTGTGAGCTCAAACTTGCAATCAAAATCTAAATGATCTGGTAGTACATTGGCTGAGGCTTCATCAAACAAAGATTTCAGCCCCTCCAAACAGGAAGGTAAGGTATCTCCAGAGAGGTTTTAGCGATGGGGAAAGACTGAGTGTGTGAACTTAGGCTTTGGGGAAGATTGTCCTGAGAGTTAGCTTCAGACAAAGTAACAACTAAATCATGCCATCTTTCAAAGTTAATGATAAATATTTTTGTTCAAGTAAGTCTTGATATCAAACTTTTGCACTCTCCATTCTTAAAATAATGAGGTACAGACCATCTAGTACTAAAAAAAATAATGAGGTACAAAAGGTTTTTTATTGCTTGTAAGTGGTCAGCTAGATGATACTTGCCAACTTGAAAAACCTTTTATCCCAGAACCTTTATAGTAGGGATACCCTGGGAAGCCCATCCCCTCACCATACCATCTGGTAAGTAATACAACTAAGGTAGTTGGCTAGGTCCTGGTCTTTAAAATTCTCAGAGGCTCCTTTATCCACCAAAATAGCTTTGCTGATTTTCTCTAAAGGGGATGAAAGGGTAGCCATCAGCAAAAATATCCAAAATGGTCTTTATTCAAAGCATATAATGCCAACACCTCACCAGAAAAATCTTCACCAGGCATGAATATGCCTCCAGGATAGGTTTTTGCATCAAAATGGAGAGAAAAATTGGCCACTCTCATTAATGAGGCCACATATCCCACCATATCTTCAACAGTTGCATAAACATTTCCATATTGTAATATTAGCTTTTTCTCCACCTCCTGTGTCCTGTAGATCATGGTAGAGATCAAGCGTGGGTTCTCTGTGGTAATATGATACACAAAAATGGGGACCTCATCAAATCTGCAAGAGCTAAAGAACAACTTATTTTTTTGTTATATTTTGCATCATTGAACGCATTTTTGTGCATTAACAGGGCTCTACCAGATTCATTGGCCAGTTGTACATTGTTACTTAAGGCCATCATCACCAGGCCTTTTATTGATGACACCGCCTGCACCATCCAAATGTGGTGTGGAGAGAAATTTATCTTAGATAACTCATTTTTATAAATTTTGGGGCTAGACCCTCCCAGACCCTCAAATTCTACCAAAATGAGAGGGAATTGGTGGGAAGCTTTGACCAATCAAGGGAAAACCCATAGCTGTGGGTGCCATATCTAAAGGGGTAGCCACAGTGACATCATTATAGTATTATCAAATGAAACATTTATAGTATACTTGGGGCTAGACCCCTGCTTGCCTTTTATTTGGCAGAACTTGAAGGATTGAAAGGATAAGATTTTTATTTTTGAGAGGTGCGTGTGAGATTTTGTGGCTGATGCTTATAGGGGCTGCCCTCAGATAAAACAATGATAGCCAAAATTACCTGGCAACTTCTAGGTTGGGGTAGGGAAAATATCTTAAAAAGCTTCAGTCAGTTGAACAAAGTCCTTGGGTAAAGCTTGACACAATTGAGTGTCCATTGCAAGGCTATCCAAAGTGGCACAGAAAAACAATGTTTAGGAAATGAGAGACACAGGTAAGCCCAAGACATAGAGCAATTTATAAAAATAAGGGTACACAAAACGCTCAACACTGCAGTGCACAAAAGGCCATAAGAAAAGTTCAAGAGTGGTGGCATAAGGTTGCCCTGGCCCTAAGGGTTGCTTTAAACTCTCTATACTCCCAGTAATCCACAATACAGCTTTATAAATGTAAAACACATAGGCAGCTGCCCAGAGTAGAAGAAAACACAGCCACACAACTTCTGGAGGAGGGAAGTCATGGCTGGTTTTATTATAATGAGAAGATATAGTGGAAAACTTGGAAACCTGAGCAACTGGGCTTTGAATGGTCCATACCTATCATGTACTTAGTGAAAGGGTGGAAGTTGCACTGCAAGCAATAAAAATAGAAAAACCTCTCTGGCACATTATCAACAATAATAATATCACCATGGACAAAAGTGTTTCAACCATGTTGCACAACCAAAGTGCCTGAATACCACTACAAAGGCTAGCACTTGAAATAAGTCTTTGTAAGACCAAAATAGGGGTTGGTCATCTAATGTCAGGAGCACTTTTGTAAGGCTTATTTCAAGTAGAGGTGGGGAGTGAGGGCTTTCTACACTGCTACAAAATACTTTGCTGAATAAAGAGTGAATAAAGCATCACTCAGAAGGACAGTGCACAAAAGGGCTCTAACAAGGACAGCATGCATTTGGTTACTTTGGACTCTCTTGAAGGATGACAAAAAGAACTAGATAAATGCACTTAGACAAAATAAAATGAATAGGGTTTTTACTAAACCAAATGACCAACGAGAATTTGTTCACAAAAAATTATAAAAAAACTAGCAGGAAGTTATCAATCTGTGGGGCTAGTGCTAGGCCCAAACAAACCAATAACCGCACAGTACCATATGGCAGGGTACTGTAACTCAAATTAGTCTGAAACTGAGTGATTGATTGTAACTGAATCCTACCCTAATATGTAATATTGTAATTGGGATGGGTACTTAAATCTCATTCCCCAAGCAACCAAATTGAACTGTCTTTATTTGTAACGTAGCTGGTGCATTTTAATGCCCTGGCTTTAATGCCAAGTGGACATCATGCACATCCCCAGGACCAATCTGAACATAGCTTGCCCTTAACCAGCGTTGGTTCATATTAAGTTTAAGTCAGTTAGCTTTCAATTTGACTTTTTGGCCTCCTGATGTCCAGCCTTGTTATTACAATTGGTGCCCTCAATTATGTCATTAAGTCATGACAAGATTCAGCGCTGAAAAGTACTAAATTTGGCTAAAATGCATAGAGAATCATTAATTTGAGGCAATAGATAGTTTTCTTTTCATTTAATTGTTCTGAGTTTTCTTAAGCTATTATAACATGATTAATATTATCCTTCTTGTAGTTAGTAGTAGGAAGTAGGCTCAAGGACTCTATGAGAGCTTTGAAAGAACAAAATCAATTGTTGTGTCAGTTACTAAGTGGCTTAGGCTTCTTTAAATTTTAGATTTCTGATACAATCAAGCTCAGATGGCTGCGAGTCACCAGTTTGTACTTGATGTTTAACCCCTTCATCAGTTCAAGATTGTCATAACCTTTTAAGATGATGTCATTATACTCATCAATTAGGGTCTTGGTGATTCACTGTTCATCACTGGTTAAGGTGTTGCCAAACTTAAATCTATTTGTGAAATAATGGAATTCTCAAGTCCTAGGTCAGTTATTAATCCAAAGGCAGAGAAGGAGATGGCATGTTCAATAGGTAAGGTATAAAGATTACAATGGGATGGTTCTAGTAATCACTAAAGGCTGATTGGGGTAATGTTTGCCATTAATACAGTAATGCTCCCATGGTATGCAGTGTCAAGTATGCTCTGGCAGGCCAAAAGTTCCTAAATCAGTGGATTAAATTCCCCATAATTCTTAAAAAATGAGCAGTAGGTAAAGTTAATTGAATTACTGTTTTCACCAGAAAGCTCAAAACTTGGGTAATATATTTGTATCATTGATAGAAAAAATGGACATTCCTTCTAAAGCATTGTCATGAAGCTTGCAAATAACATAATTTTCCATGATAAGGTGTGCTTTTAGCACCAGAATTTCTAGTATTTTCATCTATAATGGTTAGTTGCTAAAGCTGGGCTCCATTGGGGAGAAAGTCCAATTTCCAGTGGCTGTGATCACAGGCAAACCAAATAAAAGGAACTTGGGGTATAATTGAATTGGGTAAATGTACGTTTATTTCAGAGAATAGATAAAGCTATTTATACTTGCTTTATCTAAAAAATGATAAGATAGGAAGTAGATAGGAAGTAAGTGAGTCAATGGATTATTAGGATAAAATAGATTAAAGCGTGAAACCAATGTAGCTTAAAGCTACATTATGTCTTTATTTCACAGCATTCCCTTATTAATTTTAATGCTGTGAAAGTCAAAAGTTGATTTCCATTGATAGTTCTTTTGGCAGGTTATTCTATCGAGTGGGTCAAGGTTGTAATTTCCATATGGTAAAATTTTAGAGATTTGGAAGGGACCTTTAAATTGAGGTTGGGTTTTTTGGGATCTTGAGTAGTTCATTAAAAAAGTTAAAACAAGATCTTCAACAGTAAAATTTTATAAGTTTTTGAGTTGATTATCATATTCAAACTTTATTTGTTGATTCTGCTCATCCAAGGCCTTCTGTGCTGATATTCAAACTAGGTTAACTGTGGTTGGTTGGGTTGAACATTATATAAAGAGGTCAGGTTGGTATTTGATGCCATAGAGTAGTTCATAAGGGTTTTTTGAGTAATGCGATGGTTTTGGTGTGATAGGCCAAGGGGATTTCAATAGGTAAATCAATCCAGTTTGTAGGTCCTTTTTGATTTCATCCTCAACAAACTTCTCTTGGGCTTGAGGCAATTGGTTTGGTTTTCATGCAATTGGTTGAGAGCCTTCAACTTCAATTGTGTGTTGACCAAGTTTAGACAGTGGAATATCATTACCTTCCTGTTAGATGTTGTTCTTATATTTTTCTACTAATTGCTGAAGCTCATAGTTATATCCTTGGTAAGTACTTTTGATTCTTGTATTTGTTGTCACTTCAGCACATAGGTATGAGGTCAACTAAGAAGCTGGATTACCTTGAGGAGGGTTGTTGTAATAAATAAACAATGGCTTGACACCTTGTTCTGTTTATATATACTGCTGGTCATCCTCAAAGTTGGCCATGATTCCAAACTCTTCAAGTGCTTTTCAGTAAAGTATCATGGAAAAGTAATTTTTATCAAGCACAACTGCATCAATAGATCATTTTTGCCTTCAATCTCTACAAGTAAGTCAAAACCTTGGCTGCAGCATGCCTATTTTGTCCCTCCAGCCATGAGAAAGACAAGATCATCTGTAGAATGTCGTTATAGCCAATATCCAATAGGAACTTCTTGGTGATAATATTAGCAAATGACCCAGAGTCAAGAATGACAGGAAAAGTATATCCAGAGAGAGCCTTGTGTTCTAGGTGTTCCATGACTTTTAAATAAAGTTTCAGGCTCTTAATTAATATATTGGAGTCATTTAAGACCATTTGCTTGATATACATCTTGGCGTAAAGCAGGACTGACTTGTTTTAATCTCCAAGGTTACAGGAATAGTTGTTTTCTTTAAAATTTAAGTCACTAACTGCTCAACATCACTTTTAAGCGATTTTTATTAAAAGTAACTGTTAATTTTCCACTGCCACCTACACCACATCAGTTTTCCATTTATGTCCACAGATCCACCACCTGCTGCCCTAGTTTGGGGCAGCAGTGCTCCACCTGCTAGCGTTTACTAACCAGCAGGCAAACACATGTGGACAGGCTCATCTAGTCCACCTAATATGACTGGCCGCTTTGTCCCTTCAAGAAACTTGACACTGCACCTCACACAATTTCACCAACCCACCCCCCACCCCCTAGCCCTACCTTGATCCAATATCCACTTTTGCCTCCACAACGAATATTGACATATCTTCCCATATGCTAACAAAGTGATTATTGAGCTAGCAACAGCCACCTTCACTCCAGTGGTTTAATTGACTTTCACCCATTTAAGGGCTATTTTGATATTGGCTTCCCCATGAAAGAGGATGCAGTCAGTGCAGCAGCTACACCCTTAATTTACAAAAACACACCCATTACCACCATCTGAACTTGTCTCCTCAATGATACCACACTTGTGGTAATCTTTACAAACCTTCCCTTCCATCTTCCTCCTCAAACTCTATATGAGGAGTTGATGTTGGAGCTGTCCACTTATGGCAAAAACCCCATCTCTAATTCCTGGTCCAAAGTGGTGCTGAGCGCCTAGCGGCATCTTAGGTAATGGCCACCATTACCCCCATCAGCTAAACATAGCCTGGCTTATCCACCATGTGCCTATATCCCATCTGCACCTGACCATCTATTTGGGCTTGCACTGACAACAGTTGCACTTTTTGCCCCATATACCATGAGTTTGACCATACAAAGAAAATATGTCATCACAACTCAAACCATGCAAACACTGCTAACTCCACCCATGTGGCCACACCAACAGCATTAAAATGGGGATGTGGGATGCCCCTACCCCCTCTGGCTGAGCACTCAAATTAAAATAAGAAAATTTTTGCAACCACAACCCAAGCCAGCCAATTTACTTAAAATCTAACCAATCAGGAGCAGGTTCTGATTTAAATTTAATCCAGCCAATTTCCCACCCCAAAACTTATCTAACCCAAGCCACGTCTCACCAAATCAATCATACTTAACCAAAATTTCTGGAACTTGAAGGATGAAATGTACAAATCTGGTGATATTGTCCCACCACCAGATTTCTCAATTGATATTGAACCTTATCTGAATTCAGACTATGATACCCCACTCCCACCCAAACATTTTATTCCCAAACCCACCACTACCCCTTTTCTGAGTGACCACAAGCCTGCTGAGGCCATGGTGGCCTCACCCAAAAGTTGCCATCTCCATGAAGCTGTGGCAGCCTCTGTTATTGAATTTAAAGAAGGGCTGCATATCTCCACATTCTCTACTGATTTTCCTGCTGTTGCAAAAGAAGGAATCACGTGACTCAATGATGCTTCCATAAACGCTGTCAAACAGGTTGCTGAACTGGCAGATTTCAAAAAACACATGCATCACCAGAGCCAACATTGCTAAATTTGTTCAGCTTCCTGATTTTCACATCCAAGCTGAACACAAGGTTGCAAACTCATAGAGGCTATGTTCCAGGCCCAAATTGTCAGTAAAAAACTTAATGCCTATCTATATCACATTAACCCTCATTTAGTGGATGCCCCAACCCCCTCACTATCAGCATTAATCCGTTTCTTCAATGCTGAGCCTGATGATAATCCACCTGATCCCACCTCCCCCTCCGCCATGATAGGATAAGCAGCTTGCTGCTGTGCCATCTGGTAGGTATTTTATCATTTTTCCTTTTTGTGTCTTGCTGCTTGTTTTAGTGCAGTTGATACATATTTTGGTTTGTTTAGGTGGAGTTTTCTGTTTAAGTAATGTCTATCCCCTAGTCAGCATACCACAAATAAAATTTAAAAATAAAATTTAAGTTGCTGAAATATCACTAGGCTGATATACAGTGGTAGGTTGGATGTTGGGGTTTATCAAGAAAGTTTGATTGGAATTTAAGGTGATAGTGCTACTCAACTAGCAAATCGATGTACATGTAGGAATAACTTTGGAGGTTTGCTTCTGTACTGGATAGGTTAAGGGTTGATTCATTGGGGCCACATTTTTCTGGTTTTAAATAGTAAAATCTGGAAGGGGTAATTTGGTATCATCAGTCTTTCTCTTAGGATAATAATCATATTTGTTTATTGGAATTCCATAGGGTGAGCATCATATGAGGTTGATGATCTTTATTTCTGGGTTTAATAACTCTTGAACTTTCATTTTCTTAGAGGAGTTAACTTGAGGGGTTTGGTTTTAGGTTTCTATAATTCTTTGCTTTTCAGCAGTATATTCCTCCAATAGCAAGGTTAATTGGTTGGACTCCTCTGAAGGTTGATAGTCTATGTATTGAAGTTGGCTTGCTGTTTGGCCAGGTAGGGTTTTTTTAATTTCCTCATTGGGCCGGTCTTCCAATTTTTGGTTGGTCTGGTCATGGTGCTCAAACAAGTGATAAATTGTTAACTTTAGTTGCACTAGATGAGGTCCAACCTTGTCTGTTCACTTAATTGTGGCATAGTTCACCCAAGTGGTAAGCTTGACACTGACTGCATGGTGCTCAGCATTGATGAAGTAAATGTCCCAGTTTGTTACAATTAAAAGATCAAAAGTTATTATGAGGTTGCTAACCTTGAACCATCATAGTCAGCTGTTGAAACTGTTCTACAAGAGTATTGACTTGCTGGATGATTTCTGAGGGTGGTGTAATATCTTAAATTTTAGGAATATCCTCAGTGTCTGAATTACTTAAATCAGCTTGTTTGGTTATAAAAGTTCATGATCTCAATATTATCAGGTGGCTAGTCAAGCATAGTTTGGGCAGTCATTCAAAGCCTGTTCAACAGATAGGTCGAGCCATCATTAAAGCATCCAGTTAAGGCTTTTTAAGGTATCTATGAAACAATTCAAAAGTTGATGATTTATTTATTCACAGTAGCAATCAACAGCTTGACTCCAACGTCCCAATAATCCATCAAATTGGTCCAGGAACTTTGTGATACTAGTAAAATCCTTTAAATGTAGTCTTCTGATTTTTCATATAACTGTAGGGTTGAGACCTAGAATTTACTTCTGGCATGGCCATGACAATCATCCCAAAAAGAAAATGGCAGGTTAGCACTGTCATTTCCATGCTTGTCCAGTAAGTAAGGTGTTTACTTTGCAAAGATGTTGCTGGAGGCTAACATTGTATTCACCTTCACAGGCATTAAAATCATCCAGCCATTCCTTAATAGCCCATGGTTAAATTTTCAAGGTTCTGCTTGGCATAAGTTCTCTTAAATAATAGTGTTGTTAATTTTTTAGCAGGTATTCCTTGCACATGTTTTAAAGGGTTGTCCCTGGCAGAATTATCAATTTGTCATGAAGTTTGCAAATAATGGGATTTTTTATAACAAGGTGTGCTTTCAGAGCCAGGATTTATGGTATTTCATCCATAATGGTTGGTTGCTCAAGCTGGGTTCAACAAGGAAATAGGCCCAAATTTCCAGTGGCTGTAATCACAGATAAAACTGAATAAAAGGAACTTGGGGTATAATTGAATTGGGTAAATTTATGTTTATTTCAAATAAATAAAGCTATTTATACTAGCTTTATATAAAAAATGATAAGTTAGAAAGTAGATAGGGAGTAAGTGAGTTGATGGATTACCAGGATAAAATATTTAAGCATGAAACTAATGTGGCTTAAAGCCACATTTTGTCTTGGTTTTATAACATCTACTATAAATGGAGGAAGATTAACTTTAGGGCCATCACTTAATATCTAAGTTACTCTAGAGACTTAGAATGTTTTAACATGAAGCTTTGAGAATCTCTCTACCCCTTTTCCCTTGAAGAATTTTGAAAATAAGTATAACAAAGCTTGTTAAGATAGAAAAATACATGTCCCTGAAGCTAAATTGAGAATCATTATTGTATAGGAATTGAGTCTTAATAAAATAGATTATAGGATTTATTATGCAAGACTATAGTAGTAGCTGACAATACATAGGATCTGAACTGTATAGAAAAGGATAATTAAGCACCAATGGATATAGTGCAGGCAGGATTAGTGGTCCCATATTTCAGAGTATGATCTCAATTAGGAGTGATCCTAATTGTTTTATTAAATGGGACTATCTGACATTAATGGGGGAGCTTATGTCAATAATGGCTGACTTTCACTTTGTGAACTACTAGCTTCACTTAGGTAACTTCTGATCCAAAATGAGGTATAGAATATAAGGGATTAACAATGGGATAAGAGGAATATTTTTTATTTTAGTAAGATTGTCAATGACATCAAGGGCTTCATGAGCAGTAATGATAAAACATTTGGGAGAGATAGGATCAGATTGTTATGGCACAGTGTCATCAACATAGAATGCCTTGCACCCTATGCTGATGCCTCTTTTCGCTCTCATCCCATTTTTTATTCTAACATTAGCTTTCATTTTGATTATAGAAGCTGCAATAAGAACAAAATTCCTTCTTATCTTGAATCTGGGATTTCAGCCTACAGCATGAATTTAAGGTCTTTAACACTTAGTTAAAGAAGTATGGCAATCCTTAGACTTAGTAATTTCCATAATTGCCCCTTGATAATTTAGATCACTTTAAATTGCTTATTAGTGGCTATGAAATGGAGCTCCAAAGTACCATAAGAGGAGAAAGTGGACACCAAATCAGCAATATTATACAAAGTGACTCAGTTGCAACCAAATAAAGCCTGCACCTCATAGTAGAAACATTTAGAAAATTTGATATTTAGTTCTCCTTTCTTTTGTTTATATGCATAAACTCCTGCTTGCGGTTAATAAGACAAATCGCTCTCAAACTTTCTAAAAGAACTATTTAATCTGCTTATAAGAGGTTCATTCTTCAAAGTAGGAAATCAAAATCTCTCAAGAAAGTCTGTCAGAAAAGACTTAAGTGTGCTTCATCTTATGCCAATCTGTGGTTAATTTCTATAGCATTCTCATAGACAAAAAGGAAGGATCTGATGCTCTCTATTTCTGGTACACTCTTCTTTTTTAAGTAGAATTAGAAGAGTTAATTGCCTCAGACAAGACATGGATAGCAGGGTTAAAGCCTGACAATTTTGAAAAATCAGTCTTAAAAGTATCTGGTATGCAATTATAATCCATAAGCTGCCAAAAGATATAAAGATCATCTTGAACATTACAGCTTAAGTTCTCTACTTGATCAGTACTGGCTTTAGAGCTAAGAAAGTTTAGAAGTTATTGAATATCATGAAGTTTGTTTGGTAATGTTGTAAAGTCATTTGCTGCTGTGCTTCCAAGCTCTAAATTCATGAGGTTAGGTGATAGATATTGTCCTTCATGATAGCTAGCTTAAACTATTGTCAGGAATCTGCATCAGAACAAGCTTATTTAAGGAAATAATTATTGTCATAGAGAGCAGTCAGAATTAGATTAAAGTTGGTAGAGTTTCCTTTAACATTTATCCAACCTCCTCAAGCTATTCCTATAAATGTCACTTAAAATTAGAAGTGTGGGCTTTGTGATCCTCATCTTTCATGGATGTAAGGATAGGACCCATGGGGCCTCTAGATCATTCTAGACCTTTAAGACCTCTAGAGTCTTTAAGATATTTTAGCCTCTCAGGCCCACGGGGCCTATAGATAATAATCAGTTTGATAGTAACATGAGCATGGGCCACTTTACTAAGAAGATAAGTTTGTCATGGTAAGTTTTAATCTGAGCTTTGTACAGTTGTTATTGTTTGGATAATCAAGTAAAATATTGGTCATTATTTTATTATTTAATGCGCTTATTGGCACATTATTGTTAGTGAGCTTCTGAGAGATTTCATTGTGCAAATATCTACCAATTTTACAGCTAAGCTGGATAAGATGACCTTACAACACTGAGATCTTTCTTTGGTTGCCAACAATATGCTCACAATTTTCCTGGCCAAAGTAAAAGACAGGCTTATACAGTTTGAGAAGCCAAATTTGAAGTTGGTGGCTGAGGGTAGATAGTTGCTGAAATTCTATATGAAGCAACTCTAGCAATTGTTCCTGATGATGAAGAGACAGGTGAACAAATAGTCAGAGGCAAGCCTTTGTCTGAGCAACTCCTATGGCTATTCTTGTAAGGATAGCCATGGTGTACATATGCATATAATTAATATCAATGTGAGTAGAGCAAGTTAATCTGATCACTGATCAGGTTGTAGAGTTATATAGAATATAGCTTCCACTGTTTGTGAGACCTCAGCTGATTGTATACATGTAAAATTTATAGGTTTTGGTTACTATTGGCCAATAACCTCTATAAACTTATTACTTGCACAGATTCAGATTTTGTGCAATTTGTCCATGTTGTATATTTGTTAATATAATTGGGTGATAATAGTATGAGACTATCATCTGTAGTTGATTGAAATTTCTAGATCCTAGCCCAATGCTCAGCCAGTATTTCCACTTGAAATACTTGTGATGTCTCAAAATAGGGAATCATTCCCTTGTACCATCTAACCTGATTACTTTTAAATTTCTATTGACAGCTTCTCAGTTTGACACACAGTCAGCAGAAATCCTTGATTTAATTCCTTTTCTTCTCTGGATCTCCACTCAGATCCTTACTCTTTTCCTTTAAGAGTCTTCCAATTAATGCACACAGCAATAATATCCTCAAGAAAGAATAGAACAAATGAAATTTGATAAAGTGTACTAAGCTAGTATATCTACTGTATACCCTTTTAACTATATCTTTATTGGTGAATTCTAGGGAATTTATAGTGGGGGATTTGGCACCAAACCCTCAGTTGACACCTCTTTGATGAAACAAAAGTTGTTGCCATTTAATCACCCATCCTTATCTCAGCAGCGATGGTCTTCCCCATCCTGGCTAGGATTTCATTATCGAACATCCTTATGACTTAAAACAGAAAGAGTCAGAAAATGTGTCCCTAACGTTTTCCTCTTAATCTAAGCAATCCAACCATATTTGGCAAGTGAGCTGCTTAGATAATAGGACTTGTTACCCATTAAGGCAAGTTATGAACCAACTGATTGATTCGCTAGTTGCAGGCAGCATCACTTGCCTTACAACTTAATCCTTAACTACCATTCAGTTGGTGATAATACCTGACTGATCCCAATCAGTACACCTGATAGTTACTCAACTATCAGATTCCCCTATTTGTCAGCAATTCTGCCCAACGTGATCTTAGGTATTCATCCAGATTGAGCCTTGATGGATCTGATCAGACAAATATCCTAATATCCCCCAAACATAGTTACTCTAAAATCAGGGTCAACTGATTTTCAATCCACCTTGCATTAGGAAAATCCTCTAACGATTCCTAGTAATCTAGCTAGCTGAAAATATGGGCAAAAATCCCAACACAACCCCCTCTTACCTAGATTTTTAGCAAGAAAAGGACCGGGAAAGAAGAACACTGCTTCAGATACTCAGTCAAGTACTTCATTTGCTCAAGTGGAGTATGATCACCAATGCTCAACGCTGTTTGGGACAACCTTTGGCATGCAGCTCTCTTCCTCTTCCTCTTCACTACTGCCTACTCAGAATGTGGTCCCCATGATCTACTGTTGTGCTAGGCTGATCAATTTACTCATGATGATATTAGTCCCAGGATCCAGTTTTTCACCCATCAGGGCATATGACTGCTGTCATATTCAGGATTCTTGGTCTGGCATCCTCAACTTCCTGATCATCTCCTCATCCTTAACAGAAGACTCTTGCCATCATTGTTTGTTTTGCAGCCCAATTAAAAATGCTCATTTATGTACACCCTTATTATCTTCTTCTCATAGCCTCTTGGCTCATATCATTCTTAATTCTTCTCTAGAGAGCTTATCCCATTAATTTTGAGATTAATATCTCTGAAATGGAGCTTGATAGATTGTAGAGTGCATAATGTTGACTATCATATAAGTCCAACATCCCCCTCTTGTCCAGCTCATATGTCAAATTCTAAGTTGCGGTATCAACAGTTACTCAACAGTTTGTCTGATCAAGATATTTAACTCTTCCATCAGATGAGTTGGGCTGCACAAGGAACCTCTTCTACAGTTCTTCCAGAACTCATATGCCTAGTTTGGCACCAGTGGCTAGTCCTTCTATAAAACTACTGAATATGGTAACCAACTCTTCTGAAACCAGGCTAGCAATTGTCTCAAACAACTTTCAGTCAATTCTTCCTCTGTCATCAATTCCAGAGTTAGATTTTAAAACTTTTCTGGATTTGGCTTCTTTTGCATATGCACCAAACATCATTGCTGATACTCCTAAAATAATGCCCTTTGCTCTTGATCATTCCTTCCTTTCTAGTTCAAACTTGCTCCTTGAGTTCCTCTTCTGACTTGGACAGTATTACAAGCCAGTTGTCTTGGCCACCAAAATCACCATCAGCAACAGCATTTATTTTGAGCTCCCCCACACAGAATTAAGGGCTCAAGTCACCAAGACTTTATCCATAGCGCTGAATTCTTCCAATCTTGAGAACATCCTAGATCAGGATTTCACAGTTATGCTCTTTGCCTTGCTGGCCAAGTTCTTCAAAGTTGAGTCACAAAGCTTTCAGCCTCTTCTGGCTTCCATTGCTTCTTCTGCTTCAGCTTCTAAGAAGCTCATAGTAATTGCTTGCAGGATGCTATTCTCTCCTTGCACAACTATCTTGTTTCCAGCGCATATCATCAGTATCTTCTGCTGATGGCTTTAGTAGGGGGCATGATTCAGCAACCCCTGTCTAGCATCCCTTGTTTGCTGCTGGCCCATATGTCTGAGTTCTTGATAAAGCTCATCAGCAAGTGCTCAAGACTAATTTTCTGGCTTTAGTACCATATCAGGATTACTCAGGATTATTCATCAACTGCCTCTTTCTGTACTGTTACTTCCCTCCACACTCTGGGGTATTGTAATTGGCTTCTTCTGAAAACCTCAATTTCCCTTCCCTTAGTCACTTTCTCACAGAGATCTGCATCTGCTCAACAAACTTGGTTTCATATAAATTTAGCCCTTATGAGCATCTGATCTCATAGAATTTGATGGGTTATTCATTCCTACAGTGATCTATCCTCCCTCCCTCAAGAGGCAACATAGGCAAATTATCCCTGAATCAAGAATAATCAATAAAAAAGAAAAATTATAAAAATATATGGGTTTTTTCTATGCAGTTTTATAATCTTTTTTCTCAATATATTTTTTCAATCTTTTATTTTTTTTCTTCTTTTTTCCTTGAAACTTGACCTTGTTTCAGTTCAGAGGTTCATCTTTTTTATTTTTCCCCCAGCTAGATCCTAGATATTCTTAGACCTATCAGTTTTCTATGGTTCAGAGGTCCTTTTTTGGACTTGATATAATCATCAGGATATAACTAACAAAATGGTTCAGCGGTTCTTTAAAAACTTTTTTTGTTATTTTTTTTAATCCATTGCTTTAAATACTCAGCATGGACTCAATTTACAACTCTTCCATCCAAGAAATTCTTGATGGAGTAGGCATCCATTGCTGTCTTGACAATACTCTCTAATAGATCCAACCACAACATATACAGTTTGTTTCTTCTCCTAAAACCATATGTATCACAATAGGTAACTCTTTCACCTATTTGATATTTGATAAGTCCAGTCAGTTCTTATTATCCAGCAGTTTCATTTGTATCCTTTTCTTCAAAGTTGTATTGAATGCTTGCAATTGCATTTCAATCAAGATATTTGTCAATCAGTATAGATACTGCAAAGCACTTATCCCCAATATTGCTTCTGCCAAGTATTAAATGTTGGTGCCAACGTGGCTTTCCTCCCATATAACAACTCAAATGACATTTTTCCCATCACTGTATAATGGCTGATATTGTAGGTGAACATCACTGAAATCAGGTATGTTCCCAAACAGAAGTTCTTCCTACAACCAGCTTCCTCAGTGTTACAGCCAGCATTCCATTCACTCATTCTACCAGTCCATTTATCTCTGGCTGGTAAGGTACAGACATGGCTCCTTGGATTTTCATTATCTCATTAAACCTTGGGATCACATTAGATGTAAGTTTGCCCCATTGTCACTAAGCAGGACCTGCAGGCATCCATGTTGATATATTACTTGAACCAGGATAAACTTTGTGGTACTGGTAGCATCCACTTTTTCCAGGACCTTCATCTCAACCCATTTTGTAGATGATCAATTGCAACTATTATATACTTGACTTTCCCTGTGCTCATCATCAGCAGTCCTATAATGTTAATGGACACTGTATGCCAGAAAAATCCAGGGTGAACCAGTCAGTATCTAGTTGTATTCTTATGTGGCTTGTGCAGCTGGCACTCCACACAACAAGCTAGATAGTTGATGACATCATAGTTGATTGACTCCCAGTAGTAGTACTGGCAAATATGGTCAGTCATTTTTTTAGGCCTCCATACCTGACAACTTTATAAGCAGCTTGAATAATAGCTGCTCTTTCTGGCAGCTTTGAAAATAGTAACCACTTCCTGTTAATTATCTTTAACACTTGTCCATCCATATTACTGGTGTTTTTTATACCTTTTCAAACACACCTTGGATTTTTCAGAGCTTGTTCCCAATTTCTCCATCGACCATTTTCTGGAATAACTCATCCACCTACTGGTATACCATAGGGACCATTGGTAACCACAATAAGCTATCTGCATTCTGGTGAGAAGCCTCCATTTGGTGGACAATCTCATAATCATAAGCCTGTAGCTTTAGTGCCCATCAGGCCAGTTGTCCTTCTTGTTCTCTCAAATTGTGGAGCCAACGCAATGATGAGTGATCCACTATTACTTTAAAGTGCGTTCTGTGAATATAAACCTGAAACTGCTTATGGGCATAAATGACTGCAAGACATTCATGCTCAGTTATGGTGTAGTTCCTCTCAGTGGCTGAGAGTGTCTGACTCACATATGCCACCAGATGCTCATCCCCAAATTCATCTACTTGGCTCAGTATGGCGCCAATCACCATTAACAAAGCATCAGTTTGAATGATAAATTCTTAATTGAAACTCAATTATAATAAAACTGGAGAATCTATTAGGTACTGGTGTAACTTATCAAAAGAGTCCTGAGCCTCTTCATTCCATACAAATCCTTTCTTTTGATCCTTTAACAAATGGAATAAAGGTTCAGTAAATCTGACAAAATCCTAAATAAATTTTATGTAGTATCTGACCATTTTCAGAAACACTTGGATAACTCGGACACTTTTTGGAACAGCCATTCATTTTATGGCTTCAATCTTCTGGGCTTGTGACTGCAATCCACTAGAGTTGATCATGAATCCCAGATAGTCCAACTCTTTCTTGAAGAAGTGACACTTCCTTGGCTTAATCTTCAGATTGGCTGCAGACAGTCTTTTGAATACTTTTTCCAAGTGGTGTAAATGGTCAGTAAATGTCCTACTGAACACATTGATATCATCCAAGTATGCCAGGATGCATGGCAACTTCAAGTCACTTAGTATAGCATCCAGGGCCCTCTGGAACGTTGCAGGCACATTGCATAGACCCTGTGATATCCTTATTGGTTGATATAGCCCCTGTGCGGTAATAATTGCACATTTTTCCTGGTCTTCTGCTGGTAGTTTGATTTGCCAATATCCTAATATTAGATCCATCATGAAGAAATACTTTGCTTCTCCCAATCAATCTAGGCATTATCAATTTTTTGGTAGGGATACAAATCCTTTTTTATAAACTTATATGGCTTTTGGTAGTCAATTACCACCCAATTAGAGCCATTCTTTTTCTTCATGATAAAAATTTAACTTGCCCAGTGACTCAATGACAGAACTAAAAGCCCATGCTTTACTAGTTTGCTGATTTCTTCTTCCACTTCCGCTTTGACTGCCTTTGACTATCAAATCAGTCTCATCCTGATCAGCAAATTTTCCCCAGTATCAACCTTGTGGATTACATCTCTTGCATATTCCAAATTGTGATCATCCTGTGCAAATACTTTCTGATACTTTTCAAACAATTCAAGCACCTTCTCTTGCTGTCCTTTCATCAGATCAGTAAGTTGCTCTCAATTAACCAATGGCTGATACTCTCATTTACCCTGGCTAGTAATCCTTTTCATTGAGGGTCCCAAAATTGTAAAATTTTCTCAATTTGGCTGTTGGGATTAGATAAATGGATGCAATGATCTAATTTTTCTTGAACTTCATCAGTTTTTACTTAAAGTTGCCAGAAGAACTCAAATTTCTCTATAGCCTGGCATTAGGATTCCAGAAGCCACCCAAAGCTCTACTTTGGACTTCTTCCAGGGGCTTCCAAACTCCCCATACAACAGCTCAGATATCTCCAATATCAACCCCATGTCAACTATCATCTGCAATTCTGGCAGTATAGTCTTCTCATTCTTGATCCTCAGTGGGATTCCTCATTTCTCTAAGATTTCTGTTGGCATTTCTCATTGCTTCAGACCCAATAACTGGTATCAAATTGGGATAATGCTATCATTGTATATTAAATTGATAAAGTTTTTTTCTTATTCAGCGGATTTTCTTCATCCTTATAATATACCAATGATAACGTCTAACCCAATTATGCTCAACATATTATCCTTAAAGTTACATTTAACTCCATACTTGCATAGAAATTCTGTCCCAATCAGATTGTCTTAGTTTTGGTTGGACAAAAACTATTGCTGGTGCAGATACCACCAAGGACCAAATTATAGTGGCAAAGCACTATATGTCTCACATGAGATGGTGGTATTCAGCTCATCTGTCCCTACTCCTTCTTGTGTTTCAAGTTAGGTGAGATCTTCATCCTCTTTACCAGCTTAGTTGAGACAATGTTGATGGGCACTCCACTGTTGACAATCACCCTCATATGTACTTGATTCACTTGTATGTTTATATATGTACAATCAGGGTATTGTAATATAGTGTTTACTGAGTGTATAGTGGCATTATTAGCCTAATCAAGGGTGTAAATGGTTTGCGCTGATAAATCAGAAAAAGATTCCACTATTGCAATGAGGGGGATCAATAGGTTTGCCTCATCTAATCAAACTTTGGTCAATACATCAGGATTATCTGTGGCTTAAATTTTATCCATTAGTTGTCAGGTATACAGCCAGGCAACTTCCTTGATTATTTTGGAGTCAATAACCTTTACCCTGGATCTTGTTACCATGTTCACATCCAAATTAACCACATGGTACAGTTGATTCTGTACATCTTTGTCCATGAACAGATCACTGATGTCAAAATCCTTGTGCATAATATCAGGAGGAACAGGCTTCTCTGCAGCTCTAGACTGTTCCTCATCTAGGCTACAGGCTCTTTTCCTGACTCCTTTGCATCAGCATATTCCTTTGCTTAGACCATGTTGATTTGATCCTTTGGCTTCTTGCAATTTACAGCAAAATGTCCCTTCCCTCCACATTGGTAACAGACCTTCTCTTTCTTATTAATCTATCTGAACTCTTTGGGCTTATTCTCTGGCATGGTTCACTTGTTCATTTCTTTAGCACCCTTGTTCCCCTTTGTGAAATTTGAATTTCATACTGGGTTGGATTTGAAACTTCTGTTTGGGGCATCAAAGGTTGCTCTCAAGATTTTCAAATTATCTATTCTCTGAGAGGTAGTAATTTCTGTTGAAAATATGAAAGATATTATTTGGTGCAAATTGCAGTAGGGTCAAAGTGCCACTCTTGTAATGTGATTCTGGCATCAAAGTCATCTAGTACCTTTGCTCTAAAAAGGATTTGCAATTTCTGGTAGAAATGATCTGCAAAGCTTGCTAAAGATTTAACTTTATGGAATTGGATGCTCATAAACTCTTGTTTATGCTTTGATATGCACATTGAGCTCCTGAATTTCTTCATAATGGCCACTTTGGCCTCCGCATACAACCAGCCATCTCCCTCCAGGTGGGGCAACACTTAGTTTTGGCAATCAGTGTCTTGGCAATTCATCACCATCAATGCCTTTTTTAATCACCATATCCATATATAGTTATATTGAACAGTTGGAAAAACGCTGAGACATTATCCTGATGAAATGCCAGCAATTTTAGCATTGCCTTGAATTCCTCTAAGGTTTCTCTAGCCACCTCTCTAGGTTTAGCTACTTGGCTCACTTGGGGAGTGATTTTGGGCATCATCACTGAAATAGTGGCAAAAGCTGACAGCATGTTTCTTGATTATTCAACTTTTCAATTATCTTATGAGGAGTTCTTTCTTCAGCATTAGTTGCCACATATGGCTCACAATTGCATTTATGAGGTTTTATCTCCTTTACTTGTTTAATCAGTTGCTCAATATAAGCGCTGAAAGCTCTTAAACAAACACAATTCAGTTCATGCTCCATTTTCAAAAATAAAACTTCTCGAATTAAGTCCCCTTCTTTCTTCTTTAATGATGTTACTTTTCCAAGTAACTCATTCCTAAAACAAGTGACATTATTGATCCCTTTCTCCATCTTGGTGACTCTTTCTTCCAAGGCTACAAATTTTCAATGATCCACTGAGCTGAGGGCATTCTGATTAATGGTAGCTATCTTTATTCATAGTTTTCTTAACTCATCTTTATGACATCCTTCTAAGTTCTTCTATTCAACTACACTCTGTAGTGAGCACCACTTTGTGAAAATTTATGGGTTTTGATTACTATAGGCCAATAACTCCTATAAACTTATTACTTTCACAGGTTCAAATTTTATAAAATTTGTCTGCATTGTATATCTGTTGATGTAAAAGTTTATAATAGTATGATGACTATTATCCATAGTTGAATGGAATTCTTAGATCTTGGCCTAATGCTTTGCCAGTATTTTCATTCAAGATACTTATGATGTCTCAAAATAGAGATTTGTTTCCTTGTACCATCTAACCCAATCTTCTCTTAGATTCCTTATTGACAGCTTCTCCAGTTTGACATACAGTCAGCAGCAATTTTTAATTTGATTCTGCTTCTTCTCTGGATTTCTGCCAGATCCTTACTCTTTTTCTTAAATAATCTTCCAATCATCACACACAGCAATAATATTTCTGAGAAAAATAAAAACAAATGAAATCTGATAAAGTGTACTAAGCTAGTATATCTACTGTATACTGTATAAACTGTTTTTTCTTATAAGTGACTTCTAGTGAATTTATAGTGGGGGATTTGGCACCCAACCCTCAGTTGACACCTCTTCAATAAAATGGCATCTGTTGCCATTGAATCACCCTTCCTTGTCTTAGCAGCAATAATATTCCCCATTCTGGCTAGAATTTTGTCTTTGGACATCCTTGAGACCTAAAATGAAAAAAGTCAGAAAATATATCCCTAATGTTTTCCTCTTGATCCAAGCAAACTAATCATATTTGGCAGGTGACTTGCTTAGATAATTAGACTTGTTATATCATGGTCATATGACATTATAGTGGGGACCAACCTTAAGGATAAGGCTGGGCACCAGAAGGCCCAGAAGGTGAAATTACAGAGCCTCCCAGACCTTAGGCATACCCTAGACCAATGCTGGGTATGGGCAAAATATGCCCAGGTTGATACTAGTGGGGTACCAAATGCCTAGCCCCTTACATTGGTCCAGGCATTCTAATGGATAGTCTACAAAATTAATGCAGATGGTTCCATTTGGTTCATCAAGGATTGGGGTTTTGAAACCAGTTTCATTAATGAAACAACACATTTGGGTTGAATCCAACTCCAATCAATCACTCAAGTAAAGTCAGTTTTGGCATTTTCAACCAATTCAGATGGTAGTGTTGGTCTATTGGTGGGTCAATGCTTGGGCCTACTGCAGCAAAGCCTTTATTCCTTCATCCAAGTTTAAATATGTTTTCCCTGACCAACATTTCTTGTTGGTCAACTTTGCAATAAAACTATTTCCTCATTTTCCCAATTTTACTAAAATGTTAAATTTGGATGATCCTGTGCATAGACCTCTTTGAGGAGGTCTCATGCCACATTAACTATTTCATTTTGAACACAGTAAGATTTTCCCCACAAGCACTATTGGTTCACCCAGATATCCTCCAATCTGGGCTGTTTACCCCTTCTCTCCTTGTTTACCTTATTATTTTTGAATGGTTACCTATTGCACTTATTTGCTTTAGTTATTATTGCTCCAGCACACTCTGCTGAGCTCTAGTAGCTTTAGTACTAATGACTAGTTTTTCAGTGTTAGCTTTATACACCAGGCACCACCATGCTGGAAACAGGAGAGTTATAGACACTCTTCTTATATGGTACCCATTAAGGCAGGTCATGCATTAACTGATTGATTTGCTAGTTGCAGGCATCATCACTCAACTCACAACCTACTCATTAATTCCCAATCATTCAGTGATGAAACCTGATCAATTCTAATCAGTACACCTTGTATTTATTCAACTACCAGATGCCCCTATTTTGTTGGCAACTCTGCCAATGAGATCTTAAGTATTTGTCTGGATTGATCTCTGAAAGATATGACCAGGCAAATATCCTAAGATCCCCCAAACATAGTTATTCCAAAATTAGGGTCAACCGATTTCCAATTCACCTCACATATGAGAGTTATCTCCTAGTGATTCCTGGTAATCTAGATAGCTGGAAATATAAGCAAAAATCCTAACAATTTGGTAGGTTGCTTTATTAGAGGCTGGAATATCAAAGTCTATAGGTACATTAAATTGTAATATTCTCAAGTTGTATATAGGTATAACTTGTTGTCCAGAGTGGAACCATATTGTCACACTCAATTCTTCCTCCTGTTGAGGGATATTTTATTTTCTGGTATGATCCATCTTTGAGAAGGTGTGTATTCACCTAGCTGCCTCAAAAAACCTGGCAGCAAGCACCAGTTTTAGAAAAGTTAATTTTAATTGCCCTTTGCTTTATAGGCTAAAAAAGTTCAAGTCAAATTAGCTCCAGCATTTACTCTAATTGGAATATTTCTTTGCTAGGATCTTTTCAGTTTGGCAGTAATTAAGGGTTTAACACTGTAGTAAACAATATACTTTATTTAATCCAATAATTCAATATAGTTTTTGCAGGGTTGTGTTCTTACCATAGTTATTGACCCTCTTGATTGGCAAAATTTTTTGATATCTCAGAGGAGCCAAGGCCTTAGAGCAAAGAGAGAAGAACCTATTGCCACTCTTCCATCAGGTTCTGTGCCACTTTGAACTTTTTATTCTATTGGGACAATGGTTTAAACAATGCTTTATTGATTGAGAATTTCTAAAGTTTAGAAGAGTTTTTGAGTAGAGTTGGTCTTTTTCTGAACTGATTTAATTTAATCTATTTCTGACAGAATTTGATGTTCCTTAAGAGACCCAACAATCTATAGATACCAATAGTGTCAACTTTAACTCCTCACCACCTAGAATTAAAGGAATTAATAAAATATGTAACTATTTACCAGATAACAAAATATGCTGAGTCTGTTTCATGCTCTACATAGTTTACCTCAAAGAAAGAGGTAGCATTTTTTATAAAGAAACTTTCTTTTGACATGGAGTGCTAAAGAAAATTTATTATCTATTGCAAACCCAAGTTTAAGTCTAAATTCTGGAACAATCTACTGGTAGCTCTATAAATTAAGCCTTTAAGTCACTCTATCTACCATCTCAATCAGATAGACAGATGCAAAGGGTATATTTTTTTCCTGAACAATATTCCATTGCTATGTATCAGATCATCAAACATACTGAAGGTATTAGTTAGGTTTAACTCAGTTTTATATAATAACTTAATTTATGCATCAACTGGAATGTCTAATTTTTTTCTAACTATAGGTATCATCCAGACCCCTAAAATCCATTAGTAGGAGGACAGAATCTCTCTTTTGAGAAATTGTCAGAAATACCAAGGTAAATTCACAACTTCTGATGCAGCATCTAGATTGTATAGTAAATACCATAAACAAAAGACTGACAAGAAGGTAGAAAAATTTTGGTAAAAATAACTTAGAAGCTTTGTACTAATCCACTTAAAATACTACAATACAAAGTTATTACTCAACAAATTTGTTCCAGTATGGATAAGTTTGTACATGGTAAACAATCAAGTAAACCAGTGGCCTTTTATCTATCCTTATCAGAATTGAGAGCGCACCCCACTATCCACATTTACAAATTCAAGTTGTTATTAGCCCTTTAAAAGAAGTTTTTTTATCTACAAACTACATTATCTAAAACTTTAAAGTATTATGTCAATAAGATTGTGAATAGTAAGTTGGCATTTGACCAACACAGATATTAGGTATAATTGAGAAAGTATTCTATTAAAAATTCTATTTAGCAAACTTTTAATGGGTGTTGTCATTGTTTAAATAAAATAAAGAGTTTTTTATCTCAAATGGGATGATGTGATGGTATAAGATATTACTGACCATCACCTTAACCTAATTCAAGAGTTTTTGAAATTGTGGAGCTACATGAAAGAAACACCCAGATTAATAACAAATTAAAATCTTTACTTTCTAGATGATTTTCCATATCTAAGGATAGTTAATATAAGCTTATTAGTTGATATAAAGCAATTAGATAATGCCAATTTAATGAATGTAACATCCAAGCAGAAGGAATCAAAGATTCACTTTAAAAATAGTTTTTTAATATTTTGCATAAATGGAAAATGGGTTATATATAAACAGCCTTGAGCAAAAAAGGAACCTGAAATTAATGCCAATTCCAAAACTTGAAAAAGCCTACAAATGAACATCATGGTATCAAGCTTATAAATAGTTATTAGAAAATGGCGTGATTACCAAAACAATTACTAATTATAAAAATTCCTTAAAAGTTCTATAAGAAATACTTTTAAATCAAAAAAACTTTACATGATTAATTTCTCTTATACAAGAAAGCAAAATTTAGCTATTGTCTTTTCCAATTCTGACTTCTTATGCAAATTTTGCTTAAAATAGAATAAAATCTGTCAGCTTTAACTATGATTTTAGTTTACCTGGTAAACTATTAAGGATAAATCAATTACATGGATTGTGGCATTGAACTTAATTGTTTGGTGGCCTCTCACTTTGCCTTAACTGAGGGACAGAGAGCTATGTTGATGTTAAGCATAGATTTAAAACTTATTTAATAATTTTTTCATCTATATAATAGGGGTATGTGGACAAACAAATTTCTTTCTAAAAAACTTAACCACTTATAGACAAGCACCTGGTTGGTTCTACCTAATACCTTGTCTATTACTGGAGAGAGCTTATCTGTTATAGGAAGTTTATAGTTATATTTTTGAATTGGAAAGATACCACTGGGAAAATGAGTTTGGAAACCAATGCTATAGTGTTTTAGAAAAATTAGCTCACCAACTTCAGCTTGTTTACTATATGATGCTAACTTGCTGCTAAGGGGGTCTACTATATGCAGATTAGGTATGAGACAATATTTGCTTAGATTATAATCATCATCATAGAGTAATCACTTCTCTGATGCTACACTATGTAGCATCAATCTTTTTGATAAACTGTTTGCACTCATGGTGAGTCTTTTGTTGACACTTTTAGATATGTTTGTTATATATTGGCTTTTGGAACTCAACATGTTCTAATCCAATCTTTCTCTTGGCAGCTTAGCTCTAAGATATTTATGATAGTGAGTGTCCTTTTTTGAACAAGTAAGATCACAGACTGGATCTAGTACTAAAAAAAAGATCACAGACTGGTTCCTGTATTATGCTTAATGGCTAATCTCAGACTAGATACTGGCAATTAGTTTAATTGCCCACTATAAGTTAATATAATATAAAACTAAAAAGCTGTGGAAAGGTTAATATTGATGTAAAAATGAAATATTTTATACTTTGAGTGATATATCAAGATAGAAAATAATTTATAATTTAGAAATAAGTTAGAAATATAAAAGTTAATATGGTAGATTCTTATAATCCCCTAGTTAGACATCATATAGCTGATGCTTTAAAAGCTCTGTGAATTTGGGCTAATATTGTAGCTGCAAGCTTCTTCTCACAGTGGTTATCCCAGAACTTAGATGTCTAGGGGCTTTTTCATCAGTCTTCACTTTTGAGTTCTAGATGCTTTTATTTTTTTCCAATATTTATTTTTTACCAAAACTGGTAATATGCTGGTTGACTACAGGTTTGAGCAATGGAGCTTCAATGATATTTCTCACATCATTCTTTGAGTGACTCTCAAATTAGTTGGTATTTTAAATCAGTAATATTTACTTTAATGCTTTTATTGTCCCCAACTGGATAATTTGGTTAGATATAATTCATCAGCAGATTGATATTACTTTAGCTACTGAAAGGTATAAAAGGGTTCAATCTTCATTTTATTTTTTGAAAAAGTTATCATATGTAATAGCAATTCTTCTGAAGCACCAGAGAAAAATTTAACTGCATAATGTTACTCTAATCTTAATAAAATTTCATATTCATACTTTTATCTAAAAGATGAATCTTTCATCCCTATCTATGGCAGGTTGGTTGCCTGCACTCCACTGTTTTAGTAGATTAACTCTACTCATTCCACTGGTTAAATATCATGATGGTTTGTTCATAGCCTCATCTAAGACACTGCCGATCCCAAGATGAGACTAAAGAATGATATCAGGTGTCAGGTATGTGCTCTTTTAATACAATGTTAGTGTCATCATCCTGGATAAAGTATTCAACTCCTCTCTTCATGAAAACATTAGCAGGCCCAGTTCAAATAGTCTGTAAATTCTCTGTCTATATTCTCTATTTTATCAAGGGTTTAGATTATTTGTCCATTTTTTTAATATATAAGCTGAGAAACCAAAAGTTTCTAGTTACTAAATTTAATGTATTTGCCCTTGGCTGAAAATTCCTTCTTCAGGTTAATGTCACTTTATTTATAATATATTAACTATTATTTCTTCCTATATAAATTAAAAAAGGCCAATATAACTTAGAAGTAGCAAAAGAAGTATTATCTTTTTTTAGCACTAGGTGGTTCTAACCTAAAGGGGATACACCAATCTAATAAGAGTATCCTCTTTATTTGCTTATAATCAAAATTATAAAAGAGATCAGGGAGGTTATTTGGTCCATTTTTAAGCAGTCCAACCTAAGATATATAATTGTATTAAATCAGGGATTCTGCAGCAGTTTAGATATCTTGGTCAAAATAGAATTTGCTCACCCATATATTGATTTTAAACCCTGATATTAGAAAATTTTAGGCAAGTAATATGTGACCACATTAGTTAGGATTATCTTCAATGTCAAAAGAGCTAGAAATTTGTCAGATAATTATCTCCAATAGTAGTTTCAGCTATTTTGATAGCTCAGGCTCAATTTCTAACATCTACCTCATCCAAATCTCCAATTTAGATAGAAAACCTAATAATGCTACCTTACAATATTAGCAAATGGTGAAAAATAGACAAAAAAATGACTATACATATAATTTTCTGCAGTACTCTGAATGAACTCTGCAGTTGAGTTTTATTCTTTTGCATATAATTGACTTTGTAGGGCCCCAACCAGTTGTTGCTAATTTGTTATCACAACCTCCCAGCCAATGGTGGTAGAAAAGCAATAGATTACCCATCTGGTAAGTGTGCAGAGGTTTATATTTATCATTAAACCAACTTGTTTCTTTAACTTTTATAAAAGATATTTTTAAAATCTAGAGCTTCTAGTTATATTATAACTTATTTTAAATGCTTTGCATAATAACTTTATAGGCATTAGGTAAAGCTTGATCCAACATGACTGTACTTTAGAAGGCAACTGGAGATTTTTTCTATACAAATTCTGGAAGGACAATATCTTAATTATCTAAGTTATAGTTTATTCTGTAGGCCAATATTGCACTAGGCAAATTTTAGATCCAGTGAAGAGATCAGTTTTGACCATTTTCTAAAGAGTAGCAGTTAGGGTACCAATTTTCTGCTTTATTATTCCATTGGTTGCAGGATGGTTTGGAGTGAAAAATATCTGGGTGGATCTCATCAGTTTGGCTAAATTATATACCAGTAATGATTGAAAGTTTTGACTATTATCAGAGAGAATTATGTTAGGGCACTCATGCTGGGTGATAATTTAATTATATAAGAATGTGGCTGTAGCTTTTGCAAAGAGATGATAGCAATACAGCTTCGATCCACTTAGATTAAATGATCCACAGATAGAAGGAGGAACCAATGACCATTTGAGGCTTGAGGGATAGATTCCACAACATTAATGCTAATAGTTTTGGAAGGGTTTATAGGATAAAACCAAAGAATGTTGAGATTGGGGATAAGACCTGGCTTGACTTTTACATATCAGGCAAGGCTCTAATACATCTTAGACTAAAACAAGCATTCCTTCCCAGTAGCATTGAGTTATGAGCTATAAGTAAGTTTTCCAAATTCTCTCAAGGGCTAACCTGCAGATGTTTCTCCAATATGACATTAATTTAATTTAAAGGTTATACATAAAGCAACCATTTGTGGAACATGAGTTAATACTGTTGAATATATTATTATTTTAAAGGTTTGCTGATCTTTTTGCTAATTTCTTTTAGAAGATAAGGGAATTGTCTTTTCATAATTATAATTAAGTAAGGAGGCTGTAGAGTTAATTCTCTTCAGGTTTGGTTAAAGTTAATATAAGATTTTAAAATAGACAATTTTAATTTTGGTATATTACCTAGGTTAAATAAAAGATAGAAAATTTATAGTTTTAAAGTTTAACACACATTGGTCTAATTTCTCATTGGGGTCCTTCATTTGCTGTAACCATTGCAAGGAAGCATGGTTGGTAAATTATGGTAAATGTGTTCTATATAAATAAGGTTAAAAATGCTTGTTAGCCAGTAGTACTGCTAATCAATTGGATACCATAATGCTATAGTTAGTTTAGCTCTGGTTAGAGGTTTACTATAGTAGGTGATAGGATGATCTACTAAGTTTTTATCATGCTGCAATAGTATGGCTCCAATAGCTATATTGCTAGCTTTGGTTAATAATATAAAAGGTTTTTAAAAATTAAATTTTATAAGTACTGAAGATTGAAATAAAGCTGCATATAATAGGTCAAAGACCTACCATTGTTGACTCTTTTCACTAGAAGGGTACCCCTTTTTTAGTAAATATAATAGAGGTTCAAAAGTGTTGAAAAAGTGTAAATAAACTGATGATAATATTTTACTATCTCTAAAAAACTTGTACATCTTATAGAGACTTGACTTAAAGAGGACATTTTGGAAATAGATAAGTCCTTGTTGTTTATTAAAAAAATTCCAGCTTTCCCTACCTTATGACCTATAAAATCCATTTCAATCTGAAAGAAGAAGCATTTTGACAGCTTTTTTTTAGTACTAGATGGATTTTGACAGCTTTTCTTTTCAATAAAGCTTGCCATAACAGCTGAAAAACTTGCTTGAGATAATCTATGTGTTTAGTAAAGATTCTCAAAAAATGGTAATATTATCAAGATAAACTAACTTATATGAACATTTTTTATTTAAAATTATACTCTATTTGAGGTGTGCCAACCTGAGGATGATACTGCACTGATTAAATGGAACCAAATAAATGGGAAAGAAAGATAAAATCTGAAAAGTCTCCATATGTGATGTATGATAGGTCAGAAACTCTAGACTAATTTTACTATCTGCTATCTCAGTTTGGGGCATTGGTGCACAATGCTAATACAGTGTTAATTATTCTCTACCCAAAGTTTCTGTACTTAAGTTGAACTCAGGGAGGCAGTGGTAGAGGTCCCTATTCTACCATTGGGGTATCCTCTCTCACATATAAACATTTTAAATCACCTAAAAGTTTACCCATAGCATGTTGGAAAATAGCAGGGTCATTATATAATCTCTGCAGCATTTGAGAAGGCTCAAAAAATCCTTCACTTGAGATGAGGGCACATTTTTTCCAATCCTTCAGCAATAAGTTAACAAGCCAGTATCTACTGTCAAGGTGCATACCCAAAATTTAGTGTAAAACTAACATCAAGTGTAAGGAGTTATCTATATATGGCAATGGATAGCTATATTTTTTGTGTTTAAATTGAGGCAGCAATAATCTATGACAACATGGTGACTACCATCTTTTTTCCAATTTGTAAGAGTGAGGAAGCCTATGGGCATTTAAAAGGTAAAAGTAACCCAGCTTTCAACAGTTGCTGTAGCTCTAGGGCCACTTGAGCTTGCTTGACTTTAGATTTTCTGTATAGCCAGAATTATAAAGGGTGAGCCTCAGTCTCAATTTGGTCAAATACTCTGAACATTTTTCTTTATTTACTTAATCTCAAGGAAAAAATATCACAATACTCCTTGGGGAGGTCTTTGATGTTCTGGCATTTGTTAGAGGTGAGTTTGTCTCCAATTATAATTTCAATTAGAGCTATGGTGGGGTGGAAATTGAACTATATATCTATAAAGAGCCAAAACAGCTAATATCAGCTATATCTTTTTTTAGTACTAGATGGTATCAGCTATATCTTCAATGGGGCAAAGTTTATGTAAGCAATAGGGGTATATTAAGGGAATTGGAGGGTTTGATCTATTAGATTTTTAATAAGATAGATATAGATTTTTTATAAACAGATTTAAAATCTTCAGACAGATTAACACTTCTTTGATAGATAGGTTTGGGTATCCACTTAGCTTCAAAACTTGATTAGGAGGGGTGAAGATTTTGATCCCTGTATCTACAATAACTTGGAAGCTAGAGGGTATTGTAATCAGAAGGAGGGTATATAGAGAGATCCCATCTTTAGCATCTACCACTTTAGGGATAGCTTAGTTTTCTACCTAAAATCTGATAATCAACTCTATAAATGGAGGATGGATATTCTAGAAGGCACATTTGTTTTTTTTAAGTTTCTTTACTTTTAACTTAGAGGTTAAAATTAAAGAGATTTAGTACTTTAATAGTGAGAGATATTTTTTCTTATAGTTGATATACATCTAAGCTCCTGCATCAGTTGGACCCCAATAAGCAACTTATAGTTATTGTTTTTTTTAACATGATAGTGAGAGAAGTAATTAAATGTTTCTTAAATTAAAGGAGTAAGGCAGAATATGCCCCTATCACCTTAGTTGACTGACTACCTGCCATTCTATATTCAGCTTTGTATATTAGTTCTAAGCCCCTTTTTTTATCTTCTGGATAAATTGGGAAGATATAAAATTAACTGGTAAACCTGTATCAATTATTGCCAGAACTATGACCTTCTGAATGACTACCTCTATCCAAACCACTAAAGATCTAAACTGGGAAGAAATGATTAGTAGACTTTTGTATAAGATTTGCAGTAAAGCAAGTGCATAATTTTGCCTAGGCTACACTTATAGCTGTTCAATACTTTTGAAGGTTTTATTTGCAAGCTCTTGGCTTTCCATAGAGAAATTAATCTTCAACTTTGCTGGGGTAACTGTTTAATATATAAAATAACAAAGCTAAAGATTTATATTTTTTTAATTAGAAAGAGATATATAGACTTCTGCTAAGGCAGCTAACATAAAAAATCTTAAGGTTTTGGGAATAGAACTAGTGCTAGAACAAGGGTTTTAATGCACTTGAGTGTTGTCAGCATAGAAAGCCTCCTGCTCTATTTTGGCTAATCTTTTGCTAACCTATGTAGAAAAATAAAACAAGTGTCTACATTATAGTTGTTCCACTTAAAAAAAGTGCAGTATAATTTAGGGGTAGGTGACTTGGGAGGTATAGCTGCTAGTGCTTGGGGCTGAAGCTTGTTATTATTAAAACGTGTGGTCCCAGTATATTCACAGATTGGCCAGATTCTCTAAAATGTCTTCTTTGCTATAAAAGAAGAGATGTAAAGTTAGACTTTACCTCTTTTAAGAAATAAGAATCTAGGTATATTTTTAAATGCTAAAAATAAATAAATGATAGCATCATCTAAAGTAAGATATTTTTCTGTGACCAACATTTAATAATCAGAAAAAAATGGTGAGCAAATTTACTAACTGTTTTACCACAAATAAGTCTTATAATTATAAAAATTTGCATTTGGTTAATAAATTTAGGTTGCTTTTAAATTTTTAAAGCAGGGCAGTCTTGGTGTCACTTTAAGTCTGAAAAAGCACAAGATAGGATACTATATTGCCTTGCCTATGCAAATAAGACAATTAGTAAGATGTTTGAGTCATTGGGTGTTAATGGCTTCCTTTATAGCACTTTCATAATAAAATAAGAAAGAGAAAATGTTTATTTTAACTAGAACATACTTCTCTTTGAACAATAGTTTAAATGTGCCACTGAGGGAGATTAATAGCTAAATGATATGGACTGATATTAAAGAAATGTTTTTACCAAAAGAGGAACTAAAATTGCTAAAATATTTGTAAGATAGATGTCATCCACTTTATTTTATAAGATGTTAATATCTTCATTTATTGAATTCACTCAATAATAGATGCCAAGAAGGGCTAATTTTATGATGACAAGGGAAGGTTAACTGCCAACTTTTGTTTTTAAGCTTGAAAATTTGCATTTTAAAGCTTAAGTTGGTGTTGCTCAAAAGCAAGAATTTTTGCTTCATCTTATTTTTTATAGCATGCAATTTGGCTAAAAGTTTAAGGTATTCTTGATCTAAAAAAAGATTTGACTTTATAGATTCAAAGCAATAATAGTTTGCACTTCAAACTTAGGGTAAACCTGAAAGGGAGCACCAGTTTTGTCAGTACCAAGGATTATAACCATTTGTCCCTTTTTAAATTATAGACCAGGAGACCCAAAGTTTATAGGTGCTGGATTTTGTGTATTTTCTTTCTTTGGCCAAAAAGTCTTCCTCCAGGTTAATATCCCTTGAGTCATAAGTTCCTAACTATTTTGTCAATATATAAATTGAGAAAGGCCATTTAACTTAAAAGTGGCCTCTTTTTTTAATTAAAATTTTAAGGAAGATCAGAAAGTTTACCCAGTCTATTTTTAAGCAGCTCAAGCTAAAATCTAATTGTTACAATATGAGGATTCTGAAACAGGCTTAGTTATCCTGGTCAAATAGAATTTGCTTGCCACATAGATTAGGTTTAAACCCCAAGATTAGTGAGTTTAGGGTGAGTAATATGTAACTTAATTACTTGGTAATTGTTCCCAAGATTAAAAGGGCTAAACATTAATCAGAGATAATACCTCAATAATGGTTTTAGCTATTTTGATAACTTAGATTTGATTTTGATATCTACCTCATCAAAATCTCCAATTTTGGCAAAAACTCTGACATCTCCCACAAATAATAAAACAAAATCTTGCCTCCTAGGCTGAACTCTGATAACCTAGTATATCTTTATCTCTCTTATTGACTTTGTGAGATGGTCACCTTAGTATTGTTTGAAGCTTTTAAATACTTTTTATAAGTTTGTCAGCTAATTCCTGCTGATAGCTTTTAGGTGACAAGTTTTTCAGTTTACTACTATTAGAGCTAGAAGGTTTAGCAGTGCTACCCCTCACCCAAACAAAGTTTTGAAACTGACATTTCAATCATTTGATGGTGGCTCAATTGATAAGCCAACAATGCTGATAGCAGCAACTGTTCCCATTTTAATTTATAATTGAGAGACATTTTTCTTCAAAATTTATCTCATATTTCTATTGACTCACTTAATGCTTCTATTTAAGGATGAAGTGTAAGGTTAGTAAACTGCTGCTTCACTTCCATTTGGCCCATTAACTTTTTCACCATATCTTTTAAAGTTTTTTTATTGTCTGATAGTAAAACTATAAGGCAACTATGTCTTGTATGACCTATTTATACAAAAAGAGAGTAATCAAGTTTACAGTATACATATTGACTGTAAAGGCCTTGACTTACTTGATAAAGTGGTCAATTATGACTAGGATAAACTTGAATCTTCTGGAGGCAGTTATTAAAGACCCTACTATATTATTTGTAATTTGCTTAAGGGTGCTATAGAGGGATCAGCATAAACTCAAATTGCTTCTCCAGTGTGTGGAAACTCACAAAAGGTATGCACAACACCAAAGCTTGGTGCACTTTGTCAGATGTACAATCTCAATAAAGTATCTCTTTAGATATGGCTATGTTTTTAAAATTTTCTATGGCCCACATACTTAAGGCATCCAGTACCAACTCCATATAGTTGCTAGCCCAAATATTGGGGTACCACATATTTGTATCTTCTTTTGAGGATTTCTATCAATACTCCAAAATCTTTGTAATATCTCCTTAAAGCAAACTTAAATTTTCTGTTTTGTTCTACCAGGTCTCTTCTGATAGCCCAATTAAGTTTTAAAGTCAATACTTTCTAATTCTTACAAGTGAAATACTAATAACTATGTTAGGCTATCAGCATTTAAATGTATGTCTTTTCTGCTTAGTTTATAATTTTAAATGATAGTCTTTGAAGAGTACAGCCTATCTGTCAAGACATTCATTAAAATTACTAAATGTTCTGCAACTATCAAAATAATGCATAATCTATCACTAACTTAATATGGACCCCAAACAAGTAAGATCTAAAGTGTTTGCTATGATTATTATCAAGCAATAATGCAAAGTGACCATATAATTCTTCTCTCTTTTGCTAAACATCCTTAAGTAGTATTTGATCAGATGATCCACTATGTCTCCATCCAATTGTGCCAGAATTGTGCTTAGTCCTACATCACTGGCATCAATATAAAAGGTAGAATGTTTTGTTGAAATCAGGATAGGTCTATATATTGGTACATTACCAATCTTGCCTTTAACTCCATGAAGGCCTACTCCTATTTAAAGTTAATTTAGAATTTGTTTTTTTGTAAGCAGATATATATGAGGTACACTTCAAAGTTTGCAAAATGGTTGGATAAACTGCCAGTGTATCCCACCATTATAAGGGATACTTAGATATCCATTATACTTTGTGGTAGCTCCATAGCTATAATGCCATTTGTCTTACTAACTTGAGACTTTATTTTGCTAAAGCTGACCTTGTGCCCAAGGAAGTCTAACTGCCTATTAAAAATGTGTATCTGCTTTATTTTAACTCAAGTTTAGATTTATGCAGCTATATAAAGACCTCTAATAGGTGCTGCAGATGCTCCTTGATTGATTATTTATATACAAGGATGTTGTCAAGATAATATCAACAAATCAATAATTTAAAATTATCAAAAATGTGATCTATCATATACTGGAAGGTTGCAGGGGTGTTGCAGAGCCTTTGCAGCACCTTGTGGGCATAAACAACCTATGGTTACTAATCAGAATATATTTTAGAGACTTTCTGGTAAATGTTAAATCTGACGGTAGCCTCTGACCAAATTTACTGCCATAAAAGTACTTTGAGATGTCCAGGCATTTCAGAGCATCATTGAAGTATATGATCATATACAAGTTCTTTTTAGTTTTTATTAAAATGGAAGTAGTTTATAACTACTTTATATATTCCCTCCTTTTTATATACAAGCAATAAAAGAAATGCCAGGGACTTTTTGAAGATATGATTAGTTCTGCTTTAGCTGATAATTTAGCTCTTAAGCAATAACTGCATCCTCTATTTTTAAGCGTGTTAGGGTTTAAATTTTAATGTATAGTGAAAATAGTATTGATTTTGTAGCCTGGGTTAGGTCAGGTTTTAATAAATCTTTATTGAAGAATAGGCCAGAGGCCAAAGTGATAGAGAAACCTAAATGGGAGATAATGATGAAATGGGATTAAGGGGGTGCCTGGACCTCAGTTTGGTTCACACCAGTCGGTGATAATGGGGTCTGAAAGCTATTGTTATTGGACTGCAGTTCTGGGTATGAGAACATATGCTCAGTTACACTTGTAACTTGGTTGAGGTGGGGAAGACTGACTGACTGATGCAGGAACTGAACTATGTGGCACTAGCTCTTTGACTAGCAAAGAGAGCTCACTGGTATAGTTAGCAGCCAGTTGAGGAGCTAGAGCTTAATTATCAATCAGTGAGGTGGGCTAAGATGTAAATATAACTTTTGAAGATTGTATAAGTGCTTGGCCAGTAGCCAGTGAGAGAGGCATGTCAGCTTGTTGATCAGCTGGTGGGTTTTTGGACATTTGTTTATCAGAATGAAGGTCTGCCAGGATAGCTATAGTAGATATAAGGCCATTCTGAGTATCTTGAAAGTGAAAAGCTGCTTTAGGGGGTAAAGAGACAGGTGCAGTATCAGAGGGGTACAACTGCAGCAGTTTTGCAGGGCCAGAAACTAACTCTATATCAGCTGATCTTATCTGGCCAGATAGGATGCACCAATAATAGGTGCCAGTAGGGCCTATCTGCTGCGGGCTCATTCTCTGCTGTTGGAGGAGCTATTATACACTTATTTAAGATGTGAACCAGTGCTTGCTTAAACAAATTGGCCCAGCCATAGTTGAGGATGCAGTCTAAAATAGAGTATGTTGCTTGGGCTAGAAAGAAAAACTCTCCATGTCAACTTTAAAGTTTTGGTGTGCAACCATTAGATCATATGAAAATTCTGCCAGCAGGTGGTAGCTATTAATGTGGGACCAGCCAAACCTTCTCCCCAAGGGCAGAAGTAGCAGAAGCTAATGGTGCTGCATCACCAACTGATGGCTATAGCTATAATGCCTATATCAGTAATCTGAAGTATATGATCATATCTCAGATTAGCTTGGTCTATTCACTCACTATAGTTATAAGCATCCTCAGTAATAAATAGAGCTATAGAGAATGTTCTAAGCTACCTTAGAAGCCAGGCTTGTATACAATCATTAAGGGTTGAGTGAGTTGATAAGCTGTACCAGGGAGCTCCAGAAGGTCCCTAGACAGTTGTGATAGAGACAGCGAGTTTATAAGTGACAAAGGCTGTTGATCAGATGGACATTGTGTGTTTGTATCTATAATATTTTGAGACTATAGTCTAAGGCAGATGGGGTTTTATACACTGGAGCACTCAACATGATGGGTGCACTTTATAGCTAATTGCTGCATTTGGTTAGTCAGATAAGTGATGGCTATAATTGCTGCAGCCATGTTGGTATGGTGACTGATGCTAATAATCCAGGCCATTGCTTTTATATGCAAAGTGGTGAGAGCCCCCACTGCTTCTTGGGTAGTGGGTAATGGAGCATATTTGGTGGTGAGGTGAAGTAGGGGTAGCCTATAGTCTAGTTGGCTCTAAAAGAAGTTCTGATAGATGGTTAACTGGACCATCAGTTGCTAAAGTTGGCTGATGTTTAATATAGAGAAGAGTGCCATAATGACCTTACAAGCTTTATCAACAGGTAGCTTAGGGATGTTCACCTCTGATGGCAGATGGGGTACCCCAGATAAGTGTAGGGAGATACTAAAGAGAGCTTCTTTTGCCCTCAGAGGAAGGTGCAGGAAAGGGTACTGTTATGTGAAAAGAAACTGCACTTTGCAATATTTGCTGTTATGCTGTTGTCTATAGCCCAATTATGGAGAGTAGTAAGCATATGTTGAACTATTGATGGATTACTATGTTGGATTTTTATGTTATCCACAAAGAAGAAACCAATATATAGTAACTCAGTTAGCAATGTGGAAACTGTTGTTCAAGTAGCTATATGATAGGATTAATAATAAGTTGAAAAGATAGGGTGACAGAATTGATCCCTGAAATAGACTATGGCTCTTTCAGGATGAGAAGTGACAACTCACCATTGACAGCAATTCGGCTTCCCCCTCTAGTGAAAAGGCTTATCACCAAGGAGAGAGTGCTGGGTATGACATTCTATTGAGCTAATGTAGTGAGCATATGTGACATCAGCATAGTGTTATAGGCAGCCCTAAAATCTACAAAGATATGGTGCAGATTATTTCTTAGAGAGACCTTGTAGCTATAGAGCATATAGATCTGGGTTGAAAACCCACATTGAAATCTAGCTTGTATAGGGAAAAAGTGGCATATAGCTTCTGTGTACACACTCTTCTCAAAGGCCTCTAATAGGCACTTTTCAAAGAGGTGATAGAAATAACTATAAGTGCAATTAAGCAAAAAATGTCAATAGTAACTGAAGAGCTTTTCTTAGAAATCAGGCAGACAATGGATGTATTCCAGTGGATGGGTATCAGGCCAGCCATTGCACAGAGTACAAAGTATAAGAATAGAATGGTTACTATATCTGATAGGATAAAGGCAAGCAAGATCTTCATGTGGATAGAGTCCCACCATATAAAACCATTTGTGGGTAGGCTCTCAGGTGTCTAAGCATATGCTCAGAATAAAAATAGTGCTGTAAATCTATAGCTGGGCTACTGAGGCAGTTTGCAATAGAGGGTTTGGTCTCCCTCAAGATAGCATTTGGTTGGTAGAAGATACTAGCAAAATATCCTGTAGCATCAATGATGAGTAACATGCCTTCAAACTGGAACTGGATCTGAACATTATCAGTAATTTTGTTTGTACACTTGAAGAGCTAAATAGCAGCTGGTATAGAAGTACAGTGATCCAAAGATTGCAGGAATCAATCAAGGGATAGTTTTATCTGGGTAGCACTATATGTCCCCAAGGCAAGTAAACAGCAAGAGGCAAGAGTAGCCATAAAATTTCATCTATAGTGTCTATCATTTGCTGTTTAGATTTAGTGGAGGTATCATACAGTGCTTCTTTGGCTTCATTGAGCATCTGGATAAGGTCAGCTACAGTGATACTAAAAAATCTATATAATGTGGTGTGCAAATGTAAATTGTCAATAGCTCGAAGGTAGTATCTTTTCAACCTAAAAGTAGGGGGGTTGGGCTAAACTGAAGAGAGCAAAACTCTATATGCAAGGCTAGATAATCTGTGTCAACAGGGGCTGCCTCACCTCAAAGAGTGCACTGGGCTGTACGTTTGGCAAAAAAATGGTCTCATTGAAATATAACTTCCTTAGGCAGATAATGGAAGTAAAAGGTGTGGTACAGCATGTTAAGTGCATGAGAGTGATCAGCAGTAGTGTATCTGATGCCATCTCCTTAAATGCCAAACTGAGCATTAAAGTCCCCAAAAAGTATATTAGCATCTGGGAAGGAGTTGATGGTAGCAGCAAAACTTTCAATAAATGCACTAGGGGGGATATAGACAGCTAATAGTTTTAGTTAGGGCATCTCAACATAGATGGAGTAGAAAGCTGTATAAACTTATATAATATAGGAGCAAGTGAGCTGAGTGAGGCAGATGTTACTACTAGACTGGTGGCCGTTGAGCTAATATAAGGCAAGTGGCATATATATAACAAACTCTGGGCAAGAGGATAAATGGTTAAGCTAAACAAACCAAATTTTAGCTAAAAAGAGAAAGTTGATGTGTAAGTAATTTGCTAGGATAGCATCAAGCTATAAAGGCCTGAGTCCATGATAGTTTAGATACAGTACAATAATGAGTTAATTACTTATAATAACTTTATTTGGGAGGAAAAAAGGTGCAGGTTTGAGCTAGAGCCTCCTGCTCCATAAAATGTTGAGCCCCTGCTAGAGCATCAGTATCTGGCACCTCAGTGGTAGTAACTGGTATCTCAGTGGCATCTATATTGATATCTTGTTGAGTGGTTGATAGACTAGGGGGTATATATGCAGGCAGTTTATTTGTAGCTAGATACTTAGTATAGAACTCTTTGATAGATGCAAGAGAGCCCTCACTTACAATAATATAATATAAGTGAGTTGTAAAAAATCTTTAGATCTTAGTCTTTGGTGCTGAGGTAGCATTATAATTAACAGCTTTAGCTGCTTCAAAGTTCTCTAGGATGCAAATTTTAGGATTATTTATATGCTTGATGCAGAAAATAAAAAAGTTGGCAATGTGAGATGTAAATAAAAACTCAACTATATTGGTAACTAAGAAAATTATGTTGGCAATTGCTGTTGAGCGTACACTAAAGCTTATATCTTTAAGCATCTGTTTAACCTCTAAAATAGATCTGCGGTAAATTTTGCTGATATAAACAAGCTTTATATTATTTGCAGTAGCTAGATTTTATTTAGGGGTGGTTAGGCAGCATGCTGCTAACCCAAACTTAATTGCTTTCTAACAGTATAATATAGCTGATTAGGGTTAGGGTTAGGGTTAGGGTTAGGGAGGGTTAGGAAAGGAAAGGAAGGAAAGGAAAGGGGTTAGGGTTAGGGTTAGGGTTAGGGTTAGGGTTAGGGTTAGGGTTAGGGTTAGGGTTAGGGTTAGGGTTAGGGTTAGGGTTAGGGTTAGGAAAGTTAGGAAAGGAAAGGAAAGGAAAGGGTTAGGGAGAGGGTTAGGGTTAGGGTTAGGGTTAGGGTTAGGGTTAGGGTTAGGGGGGGAAAGGAAAGAGGGAAGGGAAAAGGAAAGGAAAGGGAAAGGGTTAGGGTTGGGGTTAGGGAGAGAGGGTTAGGGTTAGGGTTAGGGTTAGGGAAAGGGTTAGGGTTAGAGGTTAGGGTTAGGGTTAGGGTTAGGGTTAGGGTTAGGGTTAGGGTTAGGGTTAGGGTTAGGGTTAGGGTTAGGGAAGGAAAGGAAAGGAAAGGAAAGGGTTAGGGTTAGGGTTAGGGTTAGGGTTAGGGTTAGGG